>JANTOQ010848666.1:0-37432 GCA_027564595.1 Bythotiara depressa | reverse complement strand
TCTCTAATTATTTTCTATTATATATAAATTTTAATTTCATTCATTGTTTTAAAATCCAATCATTTTCTTATTGAATACTAGAAGAACCAATCATAATTTAGTCTAAACAATTTGATCGAATACATTTATTTTCTAAAGATGATTGACAGGAGCCGAGCATTTTTTAAGTTATAACACAATAAAGTGTGGTATAACTATTTAGAAACTACTTAGACAACACTTTTTAAGAATATTGTGGTATAAAGATGTATAGTATATTGTTTTGTTTTTATTAATAATTCCAACACTACAAAAGAGCGGTATGGAAAGATAGAACTCGTCTGGTTGAAGAGGGTAAGATAATTTTAGCAAACTATTCCATTAAAAGTTTGAATGGTTTTTTATGTCAGGTACTACAAAATAACAATAAACCTTTGATAAAAGTGTGCGCTGTGAGATGTATCCATTTCTTTCACATCTGCTCCTCACTCGATTCCTTTGATAAAAGTGTGTGCTGTGAGATGTATCAATTTCTGTCACATCTGCTCCTCACTCAATTCCTTTGATAAAAGTGTGTGCTGTGAGATGTATCCGTTTCTGTCACATCTGCTCCTTGCCCAATTCCTTTGATAAAAGTGTGTGCTGTGAGATGTATCTAGTTCTGTCACATCTGCTCCTCACCCAAGTGTATTGTATGATGAAAACAACTTTACGAAATCGATATCCAATGGGCTACAAGGAAGTGAGACATTAAATACATTTTGATCAATTGTTAGTTAATCAAAGAAACCATTGATTTTCTTGTAGTAACTGAAACTAAAATCGATGACATTATCTCAATGCCTCAATGTTTTACAAAGGGTTACTCAGAACCATACAGATTAGACAGGAATAGATATGGTGGGGGCATTATGACATTCATTTGAGAAGATATTCCTAGTAAGCTTCTAAAAAACATACATTTCCTGAAAAGGATTATTTGTGGAAATAAGATTTTGGTACTTTTCACCCTCCAAATCAAAATGATAACGGCTATATTAACTCAGTTACTAAAGCTTTAGACTTGTACAATGACTACTGATAAATGCTTACTAAAAGGTGACTTTAACGCAAACCATGACTGCACACATTTCTTTATCAATCTGATGAAAAAAACCTTGTAAATGATAAAACTTGCTTTAAAAGCATATTAAGCTGCGTTGATTTATTTCCAACCAATGGTTCCAAAGGTTTTCAAAATACTACAGGTATTTCAACTGGCTTATATTCTCATAAGATGACGATTACTATTTATTTTATTATATTGACAAATCGAAAGAAATTCACTGCACGTGTTACAAGAATTTTGTTTAGAAGAATTTTAGAAATGTTTTAAAACGGCGTTTAACTTCATGTTCAAATTATGAGGTTCTCCAAAGACATGCTCCTCTAAAGAAAAAATATATTATAGTGAATTAAGTGCCATATATGACTAAGGCACTAGGAAAACCATTATGAAAAGGTCCCAGCTTGAATGTAAATTTTATAAAACGAAAATAATTTCTGATGAAAAAGCATTACAAAAAAAAATAGTTAGTGGATTGTATAAAAAAGAATGAAGTAAAAACGTAATAGTAAGAAGGAAATGCTAGGAAAAATCTTTATCTTCCCTTTTGTTCACGTAACCCAAACTATATTTTATACTTCTTATTTATAGGAACAATTACTTAATACATTAGCTTTTATGGGGTACAGAAAGAAAACCGAGAAGAAAAGAAAAACTTTCTGTAGATAGTGACGTAGCGAATACGCTAAATCCATCTTTGACATGGTGAAATCTTTAGATTTACAGATTCCAACAGACCTACTTACTACTATCTGTCAATATTGTTGGATCTTGTTATCCTATTGACAGTATTACTGAAAACTTCAATTTCATCCTTGTATTTTAAAAATTAAGGAGAAGATAAATCTTGTAAGTTTTAAATTTTCGGAGGTCGAATTGGTTGATGTTGAATAGGAAATAAGGAAATTCAATTCCAGAAAAGCAACCGCATCTAACAATATTTCCATTAAACTCTTAAATGAAAATAATTCAATCCTATACAAACTCATTCATAACATTCATAACATTTATAACAAGTAATACTTTTCCAGATCAACTCAAATTGGCTTATATATCTCTTTTAAAAAGTATGATGCGATCAATACTAAAAATTATAGACCTGTTAGTGTATAGCCATCAGTCTATAAAGTCTATGAAAGACTGATTCAAAATCAATTAATGGAGCATTTCGAAAAATAACATTCGCCATTCCTGTATGGTTATAGAAAAGCTTACAGTACACAACATGCAAATATATCGCTAATAGAAAAATGGAGAGGTTTGCTTGATAAAAATTTTTGCAGGTACCATGCTTATGGATCTTTCCAAAGCTTTTGATACTATTTATCATAATCTTCTTATAACTAAACTAAATGCTTATGGCTTCAGTAAGTTGGAAACGTACAAAAATCAATACATCGTTTAGTTCGATGGACAGAACTGTTACTAGGCGTACCACAAGGTTCAGTATTAGGTCCAATTTTGTTTAATCTACCTTAATGATCTGTTTTGGTTTAATGAAACACACATTTTATGCATGCGAAGTCTAATACAGTTATACAAAGATTACAATATGATTGTTTGTCAGTCCTTGTGTGGTTTAAAAGTAATCATATGAAGTTAAATGAGGAGAAATGACATCTATTGACAGCAGGTCATAAGTATGAGAATATTTGGGTAAATGTTTTGGGTTGTAAAACTTTGGGAGAGACATTGTAACAATTTACTAGG
The DNA here is from genome assembly GCA_027564595.1 of Bythotiara depressa. Lineage (NCBI taxonomy): Eukaryota > Metazoa > Cnidaria > Hydrozoa > Anthoathecata > Bythotiaridae > Bythotiara > Bythotiara depressa. The sequence continues at coordinate 34,638 of JANTOQ010848666.1, read as the reverse complement.
AATAAATATTGATAGGAAGCTATCATTTAACTATCACATATGAAACCTTTGTATGAAGGCTGAAAGGAAAATATCTGCATTAGCAAGAGTAAGTCGACTATTGTCATTGGATCAACAGAGACTATTGATGAAATCCTTTATAGAATCGCAATTTGCGATTGCGACCTAAGTATGGATGTTTCATAACAGGGGTATGAACGATAAGATTAATAAATTGCATGAAAGATCACTCGTTGTTAAAAGATGGATCACTCACTATCTACTCATCATAGAAATATACATGCACTTGCCATTGAAACGTATAAATCAGTTAATAATATTGCACCTAAAATTACCCGGGAATGGGGAAATGCTTACAAAATGAATTTGTCCTAAATACTGAACCTATAACTGTTAAGGAGGGTAATACGGAAAAATATTTACCAGAAGTTGGAGTGGTGAACGAGCTTGCAAGGGTACTGGGTAAATATTCTCCGTATTGCCCGAACTTAACAGTTAATATAGGTTTTATTACCCGGCCAGATAATAAACATTTTAAATACTTGAGGGAAAGAGTGAAATTGGAATAATATTCTTAAAATCCTACAAGTTGCATGCATTCGAATTTTTTTCAACAAAACAATAAGATCTTTATGATTCTTTCGGCGACGCAAATATTTTTAAAACAAAATAAAGGGTTAAGCATATTTCAAGTTTTACAACTGGTCATTGTCGTCATCGATAACAATTCGTTTCCTTTTACGAATGGTGTTAGTTGAAAGAGGTGAAAGGCTGTTTTGTTGTGTTTATAATGAAAGCTCAATTTGTGATATAAGCGCCATAAAAACTTGCAGACAATACTAGATTCCAGTTTTCAAACATTTGTTGTTGTATTTGTGAAAGTAAACAGGCTTTTTCTGGAACAACTTAAAAGGCAGATGGACAATGGTTGTTTTTTCTTAACGTCGCTGTTACGTAGAATGTTGGACATATTTCTTTGACGTTCGGTTTATTTATGTGATAATTTCTTAAGCTATCTGTTTTCTTATAACAACTTAGTTGAGAGACGTAAAAAGCATCAATATATTTATCAAGTTAGTTCGATATTGCTGTTTCTTGCACTATAATCCGCATCTCTACCCGAATGACTAATAAGAAGAAGTTTCTTGGTTTTTGACAGAAATTCCCAATTCCATTTCGATTACAGGTCTCTCGTAATAAAAAATCTCCTTCATCTTGTAGTTCAAGTTTCGTTTTATTCCTTTAAATAAAGGTGATTTGTATTAACACACGCTTACAGGTCGGTAGGCTAAAAACATTTTGTAAAGACTTGCCGGACATCTTGCTGTATTATAACTGTACTTTTTAGTCACTCTAAAACTTTAACTAAAAGTCACTTTAAAACTCTTGTTTTGTTTTGTTTACATAAAATGTCCGACGTTATGCGTTGCTATTGACTCCGGGCAATACCGTAAAATATTAGCCCTATTCTGACGTCATAAATTGCGCTCTACGCCAATCAATCAATCTACGCGAAGCCCTGATGATCGGGTAATAAAGTACATTACGGTCATGATTCTCTTAAAATATTTCGGCTGTGAGGTTTGAATATGATGATACCAAATGAAATTAGAACTCGTAGCAGTATATACACGTTTAAAATAGAGATTAAAAACTGCAAACCAAGTGAATGTTTTTGCAGACTTTGCAAACCTCTATTTATTCAATTATATATGCTTTATAAACATGATTTTATTAATGAATATTTGTTTATTTTCTGTACGAATTTTTAAATAAACTTTTTTAATATTATTATATTTATGTGTTTATATAGTTGGCATTATGCCTGACTTCTGTAAATTTTTTACCCATTTACATGGAATACTAATAATCTTGGATTTGAAGAAAACGTATTTATTTCATCGTAAAACTGAACTCTGCTCGATGCCATATTCATGCCCACTCCTCCAATCACTGTTGTATGCAGAAATACCAAATTTAACAGCCACCTTATTAAGGTAGCAGAGTACCCTAATTAGTACCACATTTACTGTATGATATTTAATTAAATACAATTTAAATCCCAAAATCGTTTTAAAGGATTTGTAGAGTAAAGGTTAAGTTAAGCTTTCCAAAAATATTTGTCATAGTCATAGAGCAATTATGGGTCAACCAGGAAATCTCCCCCCAAAACGCACCCCGAAACCTTATTTTTTCCTCTTTCTAGAGCTCCAACTCCTTGCCATCTAAATTTTTCCCTGATATTTCTGCATAAATTGAAGCACATTTGTGATAGCAAAGGAAACGTGCCTGCGATTTTTTTATTTTCCAACTAGTTTGATCAGTAATTAATTTTTTGTGTTTTACCTTACTTAGTCAAATCCTTTTATTCTGAATTTAACCGTGTAACTTGGCAACCAAAGAGAAAAAATAGATTCGCGGGCACGGTTTTGTTCATTAAAGTCTTATCTTCAGTTATGCAGATTTTTAAAGGAAACCGACAATTTCTTAAAGAGTTGGGCTCTTAGAGTAAAACTGGGTAGTTGCTTTGTGAAAAAAAATCTTATTTCACCCTATTAATAACGATAAAAACTTTGCCTTTAAACTCCTTTTAGTATTATTAAAAGCTAATTAAGTAAATTATATATGTGCCACATGTTTTATGCGACGTAAAATATTTATGACGTATTGAAGAAATATCTATGACGTATTAAAGACAGCTTGTAAGGATTAACGTTATTTATTATAACTGTTAAACGCTTGTTAAATTTTGTGTACAAAATTAAAATGACACATTCAAAGTTTTTATTTATTTGCTTAGTATGTCCAGAAAAAATGTTTTTTTCACAGCAAAACTTATTTATCATAATTTGTAAGCACATTTTCGTTGAAATATGAAAAAAAATTATTTTCTTAAAAGCAAAATACTGTCAATCCGTCAACTTATTATGTTTGTAGTCATGTACAAATCTTCTTCTTTTTTTGTGTTATTTATTATTTATCATAATGCTTTGAAACTACGTCGATGGTGTATTAAAAAGTAATAAATAAGAAAAATTATTTTATACGAGATAATTTCTTTGTTGATTCTTATCTTATTGGATTTGAACAAAAAAACTTATTTTGACTCAAACATTTATTGTTATCATTCATTCATTCATGCATTCATTTTTTGTTTGCTTGCTTGTTTGTTTGTGTAAATAGATGAATTATTAAATTAATAAATACGAGATAATCGAAAATCTTTTAGCTTATAGGAATCGATTCATGTTTTTAACCTTACTTACTCTAACGAGTACTTCATTATTATTTTTATTTGTTAGGTAATGGTAAACAAAGCGGCGTACATAGTGGCTATTCAAGAACATTGATTCAACATCAAAGAATTTATTGTACAAGAATGGCTGAATCCATACCTGGCGACAATGAAACACGTCCATCAGAAGCAGCCGTGCACGGTTTCTATGACAATCTATCGTTTTTACCTGAAACTCCAATAAAGCAGAACCAAATTGATAAACTAGAACATCGTGGAAGAATTGAACTCGATAATGAACTCGATAATAGAGCTTTGTTAGAAAATGAGGTTCAGTGTCAACTTCAGACGAAGCTAATGTTTGGTCAACAGATAAATAATTTAGAGTCAAGTCGGTCTAATAGCTCCAAAGACGAGGTAACATGGCAAGCTTTAAGTGAACTTCGTATTGGAAGTCCTAGGGATTTCAATCCAAGAACTAATGAGGGACATAGAAGAAAGTTACATCGTTGTTTGAGTGACACGATGCCTCCTCGAGAACACAACACCTCAGAATATAATAAAATACGAGACAATGAGCATAATTATAAAAAAGAAAAGTTTCATATAAATTTTACTAAAGAGGAACGTTTACAGTTTGTGCCGGAAAAGGTATACAAGGGCAGTAGTAGAAAAAGACATTTCTGGAGATTAAAACGTTCAGCAACAACTGAAGAATGTTTCTACAAACCAGAACAAGATGAAATTAATACGACGCAAACAAGTATTGATTACTTGGCTTTAGATAACCGGTCAAAGTTAGACTTTAACCACCATCAGCAAAATGAAAATGTACAGTTACAGAAAAATACGCAAATGTCAACAAAACCTTTAAGACGTCGCCATATGTTAAAGCGTTCCTTCTCTACTTGTTTAACAAAAGTTAAACAATCTTCCTGGTTAAAATCACAAACGAAAGTAAAAGATTACTATGAATTTATCGGCACCGATTTAAGTGAGCACGAGACATCACGAAGATTAAATGAAAATGGTACAAATGAACAAACTTATGAAGAGGGAATTGAAGCTTCAGAAGGCGACTTTCCTTGTACACATCGATTAAAAAGGAGTTTTTCTGCTCCGGAACACGAATCTCTGGACAGTGATATAGATAAAGATATAGACAGTGATATAGATGAAGACATAGAAAATCTATACTTACCAAGACGAATGGCTATTTGTCCAGATCTTCACGTGCCTGCTATGAAGCAGCTGAAAACATATTTAATTTTAACTCGCTTAAGACAGTACTGCCTTGTATGAACCTCTTTAATGTATGTCTATACTTCCTACCTATAATAGGCATTCTATTACAAATCTTTATAATTTTATGAAAAACCGGGGGATCTTAACAGATTTTTTCAACTTCTTTTTCCATATAATTACTAATAAATATTCCCCTAGAATAATTGGAACAGCAAATAAATTGAGTAACGATTTGATTCGTTTTTTTTTTTAATCTTGTTTTATTCAATAAACAAATAATACAAGGCTGGCATGAAAAATAATATACAAAACAGACATCACAGTACAACGAGAAAGGCAATGGGACCTGCAAGGCACAAATGTGATATCGCCAGGAAACACTGCCACTTCATTTCCGGCGACACCAGGCACAAAAGGGTTAATGTTAAAGGAGTAAATATATTACAACTAGTTACAAATTAACAAACGCTTTTCAGCATTAACCAGCATCATCTGTACATATACATATAAGTAAAAGACATAGTTTTTTACATAGTTATATAAAACAGGGGAATTACAATTATATACAATTTAAAAAGAGACAACTCAGGTGGAAACACTGTTTCTAAATAATATTAATTTATTTGCGTCCAACCATGGACGTACATGGTCCAACTGGTCATTTAAGTGAGATTTTTAGAGATTTATGATAGAAGTTTCCAGGTTTTTACGTAATCTGTAATTTGTTTGGGCTAGCATGATTATTTTTCAAGTAAAATGTTCTGTTTAAGATTTTATTTACATTGGAAACATATTTTTTTATAATTTTCTGCGGAACCAGGATTCTTATCAGCTTTTACCAAATTAATTTTACATTATACTTCCAATAATTTACCCCCTGGAAAAAGCAAAATAGCAAAGCAATGACCAATGATTTGATTCCTGTCCGGGGGACACTATGCATTAAAGGGTTGACTATACTGTTATATTGTTTACAAAACAGATTGGACAATTAGGACTTGTTTTAATTATTGTACTTTCTTTATCAAAATCACTACTAATTTCGTTCGCTCGACTGAGGTCACCGTTTGATTACATTTCTTTTGGTATCGTTTCGGTATCTTGGATGTCCAATGTACAGGATTTCTGTTTTGTTACTGTCATTATGATTAAGAAAGTTGTAAAAACCTACTTGGTATCTACTTATTTGTAAAAGTTTGATCCGAAAATAAACGAATTCTCAGTTTTTAGTTTCATAAGCAACCGTTTAAAAACCGACTTAGAGCATAAGATGGGTAGCTTATTTTCAATATAAATTGGTTTATGATGATGGTTAATTGGTTAAAAACATTTTGGTTATTTTTTAACTGATTGTTATTTATTTACTATTTTAATATTTATATTAAGGCGAACACATCAAACTTCTAAAGTGTTAACCTTCCCAACCTTCCCTGTTTTTAATGAGCTGATATCGTTTTAATTAATATTATTCCCTCCTTTCGTCTTCTAAAATGACCCCATTCTAGAATCCAACCCAGGACACCTTAACACGCGGGATAATTTTATCTGCGAATTATGTACGTCGCTTACGCAACTATGATCCATTTCTACGGTGACCAAGAAGGTCAAAGAAGACAATATTAAAGGAGCTACGCACGCGTATCAGTTTTAGAGTCACCTACAAATCGAGAAATGTTTTTGAAAGAAAATATCAAATTAATTTGCAAAGTTTCTGACTAAATTTAGTTTCATTTTTACATACTCAGTGAATGGATGTACCTCCCGAATATATTAATCTTCTTATAGAAATCCTGTATGATTAAACGAAGCATCGGGGGTCGAATCAGCTTTTACCAAATTTATTTCGAATAATTAACTCCCTGGAAAAATCAAAACTGCAAGGAAACTAGCAATGATTTAATTAATTCCGGGGGACACTAACTAAGCATCAAAGGGTTTCCGGGGGACACTAACTAAGCATTATATTTAGAGAATTTAGAGTTACAATGACTACAAACAAACTGATGTCAACAAACCTTATGCTTTGTTCACACGGTGGCGTTAAAAGCGTTGAAGAGTTAAGGTACATAACACTTAAATATCAAAAATTTTCAATCTTTCTGGCCATTTTCAATTATGGAGAAATCGATTCTGGTGTGGGTTTTGATCTATTCTCTCAAGAAATTCGATAATTCGTTCTTTAAAAATAAGTTATGTCTCACAACGTTCCTTAGCAACGCACTTAGCAACGTGTTGCAACCGTTTTAGTGACTCTTAAGGTAGTAATATGCCAGATATTTTTACCGGCAATTATTCACTTATACCACGGTGATCAGTTATTGACAAAAGTTAATCAAAATAATTTTGATTAATTAGCGTGCCATAAGTTAAACGAAAGCTTTTTTATACACCGTCATTTCTTGATTAAACTTTTTCACTTTACTTTGAACTAACCGTGCTCCCTAAAGCGGGGGGCGGGGGAGGGGGCGTGATCCGGCAGCTTCAGAATGGGAAGGATTGGGGACATTAAGGCGTCAAGAAATGGCAATGTCTATCAAATAACTATGAACGGGTATGGTGAAAACAAAGCAAAGAAAGATGTTGAGAGATGACAGGAGGGACTTTGAGGTTGAGAACAATGAATCGGGGTTAAAATGGATGGGTAAATCTGCAAATTAAGAGAACATTTAAGTATAATATTGCATAAGTTTCACTTTTTCATTGTTTAAATGTGTTTTTCTCAAAATAACCAATTTCTAAATTTAAAACACGGACTCAGGAATGGTGATACTTTATGCCATGAAACTTTGCATGCTTTCTCTTCTTGTTCTTGTGGAGGAGCTGAACTAAATTACGTGCAATAGACCCGACGGAAATTGCTTAATAGTAACATCAAATATGGTACTCGGGCCTAAAAATATACAAAAAAAACTCTCCGCGTCATTACGTCGGACAATAAAAAGTTACATAATAATATATTTTAGTTCAGGACCTTCAATGAATCAATCTAATCAAACACACCAAGTTTTACGTTTTGAGCCTATGCTGTTCTGCAGATATATTGTCTCAAATTATCCATTGTTTTGGGGTATTGTGCCTTATTAATTATGCACATAATTAATTTTTTATCACTTTTTCGCCAATTTTACGTTTTATCTAATTGTATGTAACAAGTGGACACAAATATTTCGAATTGAAATACAAGAGAAAGAACACTGAGAAAAGACCTTGTTCTGTCTTTTAGGTATTTTCGCGTGTCACCGGAATCATTTGATTATCTTTTGTCGATACTGGGACCTACTATAGAGAAAAATATAACTAATATACGTGAAACATTTCCGCCTGCTGAAAGATGGGCTATGACTCTCCAATTTCTTGCTATCAGTGATTCTCAAGCGTCAATGAGCTATGCCAATGCCATGTGGAATGTTTTGAAGGATAAATACGAACATTTTTCGTCAGATGAAACCGAATGGAAAGCTGTATCAAATTAATTTGAGGAACTGTGGAATTCTCCTCCATTGTTTGGGCACCATTGATGGAAAGCATGTACGCATTATAGCGCCAAGGTTATCTGGAACCTTGTACCATAACTGCAAGTGTTTCTTTAGCATAATTTTGCTGGCAATATGCGATGCAAAGTACAATTTTACATATGTAGTCCTGGGAGAGTATGGAAGTGTTCTGCAGAATTCGGGTCTCCATGACCTACTTGGTCAAAATAAAGTAGGCCTTCCTCCTTCGAAAAATATACCATCTTGTTCTTTGCCAAGTGTGCCATACTCTTTGGTAGTTGATGAAATTTTCCCTCTCAAAAGTTGGCTTTTACGACCGTATGGTGGAAGTCTATCTACTGCGCAAATAATTTTCAATTACCGCTTGTCAAGGGGGAGTAGAACTATTGAAAACACTTTTGGGATTTTTTCTGGCAGATGACGAATTCTACACCGTCCAATTCACGTAGTAGCAGCCAGCGTTGAAAAATACGTGCTTTCCTGTATTGCGCTACATAATTTCCTAATGCTGGCCAACAGTGCAGCATATTGTCCTGCCGGATTTGTTGATAGTGTTGATGGCTCAGGACATGTAAAAGAAGGTTCCCGGAGAAAAGAAGGCCCATCCTCAAATTTTACTGATCTTTCCAGTGTCAGAGGTTCGCGTTACACACAAAATGCTGTTGAACTTCGAGAAGCATTGAAAGATTATGTTAATGGAGCTGGGTCAGTAGAATGGCAGGATGAATATGTGAGATCATGGATCATGTGGGCAGTAACTAGAATAGATAATATAGGTTAGTAGTCATATATTATTAACTAAGAATATAAAGTTACAACCCAGTGAGCACACAAACTAAAATTAACGTTTTTACAACGTTGTTTAACGTTGATTTTAGGTTGTGTATCGGGTGGTAATATTATATCTCTTAAACACTCGACTTAATGGTTTAACAATCCCATGTATGAAAATGGTTTTGAAGAACCTTCCGTTTGGGGAACTGGCGCCGGTTGCTGCAAATATGAATCCCGCATTCCTTCTTCAAACATTAGGTTCTGTATCTTATGTTGCGCATTCAGACGATCATGTGAAGACAAGGCTCTTAACTGCGTGGCAACCAACTTCCAAAAGGATCACTCTCATCCTCTGGTTCAGTTTGCTTTGATGTCGACACATGTTCGATTGTTGACTTACTGATTATTGTGGCAAGTGACTTCATTAGATTATTTTCGTTTGCGTTCGGGGAATTCACTTTCTTCTTCTTGTTTTTTTAGTACTTTGGACGACCAGTCACGTTAGATAGTACTTGCTCCTGATCATCTGCTTCAGTATCTCTGTGTTGCGGGGCGCATATACTGTTTTCACTGTCCATGATGTCATCATCATTGATGAAGTCATCATTAAATCTCCTTATAAATTCATCCTCTTTGCTACTTCCAGCGTCGCTATCGTCGCCATCACACACCGTGTTAGAGATTTCGTTGATACTGCAACTGGTCGGCATCGGTGCAATATATTGGTACACCCACTGAAGGAAACCGTACCTGTAGGAATCTTTTATGGTCTTACTTTCAGCAGTGGAAATTCCAGATCGACTGGCTATCTTTAATTTCTGCTTTTCCTTATTGTAAGATTTACGTAAGTTCGCAAATGCTTTTTCTGCCGCTTCAACTAAAAGAACAAGGCACAAAATAAATATAAATCTTATGTCAATACCATATTAAGCATACAAAGTAAAATCAACGTTGAAACTCAATACAGTCTTTTAAACCAAGCTCCTCTGCAACATTTTTCCAGCAATTTATTTTGATATTTATATCCTCAAACTATTCGCTCTTCTTAATGTACAGAGCTGAGTACTGCCAAACGGCTTCGGACAATTTTTCGTCTTCTGTTCGTTCAGCCATGTTTCTTAGCAAGAGTATTCCCAAGAATTTGTCATAAAAAACATTCGATTTGTGTCGTAAAATATTCGATTTTGAAAGAATGTATTAAATATCAAAATGTTTTGAGATCTTAACAACGGGATAAACACGTTAACGGCGCTATATCCTTGTTAATACCGACCATTCACACGGCATAACTTGTTAACGCTTTTAACGCCTTTAGCCCCTTAGTTAACGCCGTTAATGCTAATAACGCCTCCGTGTGAACAAGGCTTTATTGTTCCCAGAAAAGTATTAAATTTTTGGCCATTTCTTTACTATTTTGCTTTTCCCAGGGGGTTAATTATTATAAATATAATGTAAAATAATTTTGGTAAAAGTTAATAAGACCCCTGGTTTCCACATAAAATTATAAAGGTTTCCAATGGGAAGAATAATATAACCAGGAGGTATGCTTATTTGGAGAATGTATTTTTAAACAATCTACTCCGATACTCGGCTTTAAAATAAAATACTACGAAATTGCACGGGTGTAAAATAATGCTACGAACCGTAAAACAGGAACTGGTAACGAACGAATAGATGCCCCTGTAAGATTGTTCGTATTGCAGTGTTTGGACAAAGCGTAGCTATCTTCAATGAAATCTCTGTTGTAATCCGATGGAAGCATCGTACTTCCACAGAGCGTGGGAGCGAGGGAGGGAGGGAACTCCAGAAATTGAATTGAATACAGTTATTGTTTGACAAGGGTGAATGTTTACATAAAATTGATGCCAACTGATCTGTTTTTAATTACATAAAATTGATGCCAACTGATCTGTTTTTAATTACGAATATCTGTCGGATGTTAGTTTGATCTTTAAAAAGTAAAAAGTATATATCCTTGAAACGATCAATAATTTAAAAAACTACTAGAGAAAGTTTCCTAGTTTTCCTGTTTAGTTGCAACCTTTAAAGATAAATTTTTTAAAAGGATCCGTCCAACAAATATATTTTCCAGAAGGTAACCGTGTGTTGTGGAAAGAAATCAATTTACAGGAGAACTAAATCAATGTAATGTTCGTAACTTCGTAGAAAGAAATCTAGAAGAAGAAAAAAAAGGATGTAATATGGAAACAGTTTTCGTGAAACCAGTTTTCGAACCCCGACACCACTCTTTCTGTTCTCCGTACACATTCTATGTTGTGCAGTGAACAAACAAATTTTCATTCATACTAAGATCAATATTGTCAGGTTCATATCTGCAATACTGTTTAAAAGTGTGTGTCGTAGGAATTCGTAAGTATTCTATGAATAGAACGTTTATTCGTCTCTCTTGCAAATTTGCAGACTTGTGAAGAACAGTACTACCATGATTTCACCTCCCGGTAAGTAAATAGAGTCTACTGATTGTCTACTATTGTAGCAAGCTGTTTAATGTCATCGTTATTGTCAATAAGAAACTTTTCCGGGCTATCAATAGATCTTTCTCGAAATTAAAAAAAAAAAGGTACATAAAGGTACATACATACTAAATCATGTTTTAGTTGAAAATTTCAATAATTACGGTACTTAAAAAGGTTGGTTTGGTTACTTTATACACTCGGTAAATGCTCTTTAAATACTTCTTTAACCACCCTAAACTTCATTTCCATGGGATCTGTATAAATATTTAAACCTTTAAACAGCTGTAGTAGTTCTTTCTAGAAAAATGGTATGATTTTAAAATCTTGAACATAAATACAACTTTTGATGGAGAAACCAATTCTGAAATAGTTTTTTTTTATAAAAAGCAAACAAAAATGATTGACATCACCAAAATTAATTTCAAAAAAGGTCTATCGACAATATTGCAGACTTTAAAAAACATCCCTTATAATCCCACCTATTCCAATCATGGAGTAATTTCCCTTATGGACCTCTTTGTAGTGTCAATGAATCGATTTTGCGGAATTGAACTTTCAGACTACAATAAAGGGCAACATAATTCCAATTATTTGCTATTTTAGGCCCCATTCTCGTGTAGCCCCATTCCAGTTAAGTGCCCAGAGAACAAGAATGAAGGTAGGAAATGTCGGAATACTTCGTAGGATTGCGTATCACAATGCTTTTTATCGAAAACCATCGTAAATTGCACTTACTTCAATTAACTGTTCGTTTCAGGAGGTTATAAATTCAGAGGAAAGCGAGACCGCCCCCTCTGTAACCACATTGTAGGATCACGGATACTTATAAGTTTTAGAAAACTTCTTCCTTACAATTTCTTTATTTTGCAAAACGAAAACGTTTTTTACAAATTATAACACTAAAAAGGAGTTGTGGCAAATAGTAAAAAAACTTTCTGACGTACGACTTACAAATACAATTAAAGTACAAATTATGAACAATTGTAACATTTGGATTTCATGTTTTGCAAGAATGGATTGATACTAAACGTTCATATAATCCAGGCTCCACCATATAACCCCGTAAAAATTGTTTTATGTAGAGACCATTTGGTATAATTCTGGTAGAGAGGGTCCCTACTGTTTCAGAAAAACTTGGGTGGTCACTCCAGAACAGTAGAATTAGTCCAATTTTCTAGAAATCGATACCCGAAAATATCCGGTAAGGGTCGATTTTCCAAATATGGTCATGTGAGATTTGACGCTGATTCAGAATAACATTGTGAGTGTAGGTAAAAAATAAACGTAAGTATACTTGTTATCATAATAAGTATCAAAGGGAAAAAACGAAATAATATAGAATGTAACATATAATGTCAATGGATTGAAACAACCTCTCAGTTTTAAAGAACATTATTGTATCTATCACCACACTTGCAATATTCAGTACACTGTACGTCTTTCATACGGCAGTGGCAATTCCTAACACATGTAGAGCACCCACAAGTTACAAAATAATCAGCAGGCATTAATGAAAAACGTTTATCCGCATATATAACCGATCCTTCTTTAACCTTATTCATCCTAGGCTTTTTAGGCGGTTGAGGACAAGGGGCGGGAAGGGGGAGGGGGGAGGAGGGGGGGGGGGGGGGGGGGGGGGGGGGGGGGGGGGGGGGGGGGGGGGGGGGGGGGGGGGGGGGGGGGTATTCCGCCCTTTTGATATAGACGTACAATAACAATATAACTTGGCACCTAAATACTTGGGGGCAACACAAAGGTTTTGACCTAAAAATTATTTTGATGACGTCATCACTGTGCTGATGGCGTCATAAAATACTTTTTCGCTTATTTGTCACCAAAAAATTTGAGACCTACATTAAATGTTCTAAAATAAGCCTGGGGGTGTTTTTATCAAATAGAATTAGCTTATTTGACTATTATTTCAGATTTCTAAACAAAATTATCTTTCCAACGGTATATAATATCAGGACATCGAAAAAAAAAATTACCACCTGCTGAGGATCTAATCCCAACGGAAGAACCATTATTCTAAATAATAAAAAAATTGCATCAATTTGTTTCCAAGTAAATTTTAGAAAAAGTCACAAAATTATAGCCATTTGCGCCAGTGGTTCAAAAGATATTTTAAAAATACGACCTCCAGGGTTAATCCATCCAAACGAGTTAGGTTTGCTCGAAACCTTGTCTGACTCCGGTAGGGTAGTACATAAATGAACAACATAAAAACATCTTAGCAGTTACTCTTGAAAACAATCGGATGTTGGATGTTGGAAGGATCTGCTCTTCAGTGTGTACATGTTGCACCTGTAACACAATATGGAAAAAATTATAATTTATAGTAAAATTTAGTCATTTAGTATAGCACGGCAATATCAATAACATCGTAAATTAAGATTTAAAACAAGAAACAATTTTGACACATTAACCTGTTTTGATAACCGTACTATAAGAACTTTATCAGTTCACTCTTGTTTGGTTAGCTGTCAAATCACCATCTAATATCATATCTAAGATGGTCATAACATAAAATTTCTTTCATCGAAATGCCTCTTGCCCTAGCAATATAAATTTGTTTTTGTGCATTCCCAATTCGGGTTTTTGCTGCTTATCGTCGAACTTTAGTAGATTCACATTCGTAATAGCATCACTGAGTTTCTTTGACTTTGTTACAAGCCTTTCGCTTCGGAATGCTTGGTATCGCTCTCTTCCATGTTCACAATAATTGAATAGCCTTGTTGAAGGTTCTCTTGATACTGTTGTCCACTTGTGAAGTTGTGGAGTGGCGTCATGGTTGTGGTTAAGTACGGGTTTCCTCTTGCTGTTATAAAGTCGGAAACTTTTATCATAGCGCCACTGATTTGCTTACTGATACCGCCAGCTGGTTCGTGGTGCAAGTTAGAGCCAGTGCGAGTCTTAGACTTTGTCATATCGCTATAGCAGCTGCTAATTGCCAAAACTTAGTGATAAACCAACTCCCGTTCGGAAACATAGGAGTCTGTTTGACCAACAATACCACCAGAACTTTTCTGTGATCGATTAATCGTTTGCTCTAACTTCATGTCCGGTAATGTTGCTTTAAACGACCCAGGAATTGTTTGAACAACGAACTTGCCTTTCATGAACTGCAAGTGGATTTCAGGACACTCACATGGCAGGTTACGCATTTTTTCAAGGTACCAAGATGCATACCGCAAATAATTGATGCTGTCTGATTCACAAAATACAGGAAGGAGGTCTTGTACTGCTTGCAAATGACCTTCCCAATCGCCTTCTCTGTCAGAAGCTACTAAATTCTTCAACGTATTTGATAGCCTAACGGTTCCGTCCCAATATTGTCAAAGTTCTGACCTTTTTGCAGAACTCAGATATAATGCTTCATATCGTTGCATTAGATCCGTTGACTTGTCTTTGCATTCTTTGTATAATTGTTGACTTTTGCACTTGTCCTTCTCTTTAAGAACTTCGGCTAGTTGTTGAATACAGGTGATTGATTCTTTGAAATCATTAACGTCGTGGATATTCCAAAATGCATTCCATTTCGACATTTCAATGGCACTGGAGAGATTCTGTATCCCACGAATTGATTGCACATAGTTTGTGTTAGCAATAAAAGATTCCATAACCTTCACACCAAATACACCAGTTTCAATCAAGGCATCTTCCAAACCAGTACATTGTCTATATTTTCCAATACATCGTCGTTGCACACACTTGGCCATGTGGAAGCCTCCTAACATTAGTACTAGGTCCTTAAACTTTTCTGGACACTTCAAGTAAATATCGAGCATGATACGAAAAACACCTTCATCACAAAAAACCGGAAGTAACTGTTGTTTGAGTTGTTTAAGAACTTTGATGAAATTTAACATTGCAGTATTGACAGTTCGATGTTCGGTTACAGGATACAGGAGAAAGGACAAGAAAGCTACTTGCATTAATGGTACGTTTTTTTGAAGATAATAGAGCTCATATGCCAGCCCAGGATGGTACAGTTATTTTGGATTGTTCGACAGTTCCCTTTACGCAGCTTATTATGAACTCTGTAATTTGGCTTGAGTGTACCTGTGATTCATATATATTTTCGTCAACAACAAACGATGGTGATATATTCAGTGTTTTATTTGACACAAAGTGGGATAATTCTTGACAAAGTAACTTACTGGGCGATTTTATTTCCTTTATATTGACTTCACTTCTGTTAAGCTTCGAAACAGCTTGAATTGGCATTTCTTGAAAAAGCGTTGTCACTGTGTCATGTTACTTGACTTTCCTGATAAAGTGTTTTTATCTGAATGATCAAAATTATCAAATGCAACTATGGTAAACATATTTGATGAGAAGTGGACGGGCAGTGGTAAACCAGACTCGGAACTTTGACATACGAAAAATTTAGCAAGTTCAATACGGTGTTTTTTCATACTTCCATAAATGATACACAATCCACTTTTATTGAAAGAAGTGAACAACTCTCTACTTTTACACTTTTCGTAGATCTCGACAGCATTCATTATATGTAATGGTGCTAACTTCTTTCCGTTGTGTAGATTAAAATAAGTAACTTGAAAAAGGGAACCTATTTTTGCTGATTTTGATGTTGCAAAACATTCGTTGTCAGTAACATCTTCTGAATCATTTTCTTCGTCATATGTGTCTTCGTAATAATCTCTCGGTAATGTTGTTTTCTTTATGTTAAATGATTCGCCAAAGAAAGCTAATAATTCATCTGGAATTTTAGTATCTTTCCATGCAAATTTTAATTCTTACAAATCGGAAAACTTGTCTTGAAAACGAAAATCGATTTGAAGGAGGAACTGGCGTATGATCTTTGAAGCCGATTTGATTGTGTCTATGGAGCGAAGAGCGTTGATAACATTTTTGTATCTACTGACGATGAAAACACGAATGATGACTGGGTTATTTTTCTGACTCACAAAATTGAACATGGTCTCCAAAGGTTTCCTGAAGAAACATCTTTAAGTTCATTGCTTTTTAAATCGATGCGTTCGTTAGAGTTAATCAAATTTCGAATTTCTGACAAAGAAATTCCATTTCCACGCGTAACAACATCTTGAATAAATTGAACATACTTCTGAAATATAATTAATTTACCTCCTGGCTCCTTTATGTTTGATGTAGGTAGAACTCGTGCAGTTTAGTATTTTTGCATATACTTGTTAAAACAGTTGTAAATAAATAGTAACAAAAAAGTTAATAAGATAAGCGTTTTTTCCAATCTATTTCTTCATTACTGCTGATCCGCACAAAAAAAGTCAGCAAATCTGTTGACCAAGTAAGATTTAACGTTTGAGACCGGACCGTGATAGAAATATTTCCGTATGCTCTGAATTTAGTACGATGCGGTGGTTATTGTCTAACTATGGATTATAAGTACCGTACTCTGCGCTCTCTAATGGTCGTGAAAGCGCATGATTACCTCAGCGGGACAAAGTTGCTAATAAGTACGTGATTTCTAATATTTTTATTTTTTGAACAGTACTTTTTGACAATGTCCTTCTTCGTTCCCCCCTGGAGACTTCAGAAATAAATTTCAGCAAGTTAACCCCCCCTGGAGACTTCAGAAATAAAGAGGTCATGGGAAAGAATTTGTTCCATAAATAGGTCCTGGGAACACGATTCATGACGCTTTCCAGCAACGTTGTTAAATATGCGTAACTCTTTTCTTTTTTAACCTTTTTAGCTGTAAACGTTTTAGTCGGTTTAAAGTATGCAATTTTGTAGCGAAGCATGGCTTGGCCTTCCTTCATTGTTGTTTTCTAGAATGAATGAATACGATCTACAAAATTCTAACAAACCATTGCTAGGGATTCCATGATAAAAAAGGGGTTCTTCCGCTTGTAACATATTATGAATTTTAGCAATACTTTAGTGTTGAGTTATATTAGATGTATATATATATATATATATATTAGCTAGTTTCTTTGTGATGTTTTTGGCCAAATACCACGGATCAAATAATGTCTACAAAGCGGGGATCCGTTGCCATTAATTTACGAATCTGAGCATGACGATCTGTTAATATAGCACGTACTGGAAGTCCATCTTTGCGTTGAATGCTTTCTAACACAGCGAATAAAACATAAAATATAGTAAGGTTTTCATAAAGAGTTTGCAGTTGCAACAAGGAACCACGTTCCCAGTTTATTTTCCTTTTCCAAATTAGGAATACATCTTCCTTCTTTCATATAGGAATATGCATCTGGAAACGAGGTTAAATACCTAGCACACTTCCGAAACTCGTCCTGGGCTTTCCTTGCGATTCATGTTTTACGAGAGATTTTCTAAATGCTGCATGACTTGTTTTTTGTGTAATTGAAGAAATGAAATACAACATTTAGTTAACAATGTAGTATAAGCAACTAACTCCTACCTACCTTCCTTTTCCATATTTTTAGAGTTCTTCACTTCTCCAACATGTACTACATGAAAGTCTAAAACATTATTTGTGAAGCAGTCCATAGTTGTCACCGTACAATATGTGACATTTTGCCCAGGAGAATCACATTGGCCATCGATAGCCAATTCTAAACTTCGTCCCGTTGATTTGATTTCTTCTATCTACGTGATAAATGATGCGATATAGTTTGTAGCAGAAACCAGGTTAACATATAGTTTTGTAGCGTTTGCAACATAGATCGATGCAAGGAGTCACAAATGGGACCATCCATAAAGTACGTACGCAGTATTTCGGCTAAAATTTGATCCCTTCCCCCTTGTACGTACATGTACGCTTTGGCTCAACTCCCTCCCCCTCCACCTTCTTTGCCATGACCTTTTTCGCAACTTATCGCCAACGAGGTTTCTTTGACTGCCGCACCAACCACTCCTTTCTTTCTGCCTTTATGCGCACGCGTCAATTGTATCTGATTGGTTGATTGATTGATGGATTGATGTGTGTATTCGTATTTACGACTTATCTCTTGTTCGCGTTTACCGAACAAGTTTAGGAGGGGGACGTTCCTACGTCGCTGATTCAAATACGAAATATAATTGGATGATAAATTTCGGCGCTTACTGGTAGCTGTGTTGTGTACCTATATCCAATCTAATTACTACCATATATGGCAATAATAAATATATTTTTATTGAAGCGACCTAGAAACTTCCTCCGTATGTTAGTATTTGTTTTTTACGAGTTAGTGAATAATAAACAGTAAAGAGCATTGTATGAATCTTACCTGACGTTCTCTTTCTTTTTGCCAAAATCGATTGATTTCGGGAAACACATAATCGCCACGGAGACAATAGTACGTCGACTCTTCGATAAATTTCAAGTTCATCAAACGTGCGAGTCTACTAAGCTTCCTAATTGATATGGCTGCCAGTTCTGCACAGGTGACAATGTTTATGTTTCCCAATCCTAAATAGTAGCTATTGGTATAATTAATTCCCCTAGTATACTTAATAAATACCGGTGTAATTCTCAAACGTTCAATTTGCGCGAGATTAAGCAGCGATAAATTAAAAACATTAATATTGTTTTTAAGGAATTCGTTACACCCAAAGCATTTACGCAACAGATACTAGGACGATCAGACCAAACATCAAATTATTGAAAAAGTACTCTCATATTTTTAACTTCAATAATGGCTGGCTTGACCAAACCGTATCACAACCACTTAAACGATGCAACCGCAATGTGAGTTGTGACCCTTCGCGCTGATTTTCTGTTGTCAAACTCGAATCAGTAACAGTGCCACACTTAGGACAAAACTTTAATAACTCTTTCAGTTTAGACTCGTACACTAATAACACTCTGTCTTCCAGAGGTTTGTAGATAGGAATTACTAGATTTACATTTTCATAATCTTCTTCGTTGTTAGCAACAAAATCTGGATCTTGGCGTTCTGTGCGTTATTCGGATTTTGCTAACCAAAATTCTTCACATGCATAACCCTCTTTGTTATTAACTCCATCAACACTCTCATTATGTTCACTACATTGAACGGATGGTAGAAGCTCTGTGACATATGGAGTAGTAACAAGAAAACCAGTTCCAACACCAAGGATACTTGATAGTTCCGTAAGCTCGTTTGACGAAAGGGAAGAAAAATCCATTGGTTGCGACTTAACACTAGTTTGACCATTTTTTTCACTGTCTTCAGAATCAGATCTGTGATTGTCACTTTGACTGCTACTGTACTCCTCATCAGTCCCTTCTGGAGATCGTGTTGCTATAACGAGTTTAATACAGTATTTGTGATAACTTAACTGCAGCAATCAGCGACAATCCAGGAATTACGTAACTGCGTTATATGAATTTTTAAGGCACCGCAACAGAAAATGCATTCTCGGGGAAAGGAGGAATAACTGAATACCACCACCTTATGATGTGTATTTCAATAAACAAACAAAAAATGCTTCTACTACAAGCTGAAAGGCAAAATATAACATATTTATTGTCCAACCTCGTTCTTAGGGCCAGTTTTAGATGTATTATAGCTATATCTATGAAATATAATGCTTAATTAATCTTCTTTTTGATGTTTGACGTTCGTTGGTGACTTTTTTTATACCAAAATTTTGTTGGAGCACTTCCAGACTTGAGATTTCTTCTCTTCCAATCTGTCTTTGACAATTGTTCCACTTGGAAGAGATACCTCTGCTCAAAACAATCGTCAACAAAATGTTCGGAACAAACGTAAACTTTCTTTTGTAGAACTTTTCTGTTCAGCGCAGCTGAAGAAACTAACATGTTTATCTTTGCAGTTGCTTGTTTGGTTTGTATAACCGTTTCCTGCGCAGTAAGACATTAATTTATAAATATATATTGGTATATTCGTTTCGTTTCTTGTTCTTGATTTAGCTTATTGAGACCTTTTAAGGAGTTAAGGTGGATTTCCACGCTTGTCCATTTTGTACTGGGAACGGGAACAGAACAGGAAAATCGGACAGAACGGGACAGGAAAAATCAATTCCCATTCAAAAACTACTACCTACCGACATTCAGCATGATTAGCTAGCTAACAAAAATAAATACGTTTTCACCTTCTATGTTCAAACTTAATGATATCCCTTCTCCAAGTTCTTCTCTTTTTTGGGGAGTTTCTTTAAATATACGAGCAGTAGTGTTCCAAATTCATGGGAATCTTTGAACTTCGTCGATTAAATAGACTTCCCAGTTTTTGTTTGTTCTCTAGCATCACTAGCGTTGCCTGTGTTATATTGAGCATCATTCTCTCGAAGCACGGAACTATCACTAACTGCGAGAAAAGAGTTGCTCAACATATATCTATTTTCTTGAACCATAGCATCTTCTGCTGCATTAAATTCATCTGTGTTAATAAATGAATCGTTTTCACGTTCTTCCATAACATCGCGTCCTGTTTCTATATCTATTTTATGTTTTTAAAAATACACAGCATCGACAAAAAATCTTGAGCTTTGATTGGCTGGCCGTTTTCCTGTCCTAAAGAAAATCAGAAAAAGTTGAACTCAGTTCAACTTTTTCCCGACACAGAAAGAACAGAAAAGTTTTCCTGTGGAACAAGTAAACTAACGAAGTGCGCATGCTCACGTGACATTTTTTCCCGTTCCGTTCCTGTTCCCGGGAGAAAAATGGACAAGTGGAAATCCACCTTTCTATATCCTTGATTAGACAATGATTTGTTAATTACAAATAGCCGTAATATTATCCCGGGTGTTATAATTAATATACAGTCCTTAGTTTAGATTTTCTGCCGAATTTTGCAGAGAATGTGGTCTTTATTCTGGATATATATATACAGTATACTCTCGATAAGTGAAACCCCGGATAAGTGAAACGATTTTTTCATTCCCTTGCTATATCAATTTCCATAAATTGCTCCGCTTAAGTTAAACTTTCACTAAGTAAAACACTTTTTTTTATCCCCCTAGAGGGTTTCACTTATCGAGAGTATACTGTATATATATCTTTGCCGTGTTACTCATTTTCGGCTGGAGATGTTTTTATCAGTCTGTGACGTAAATTATGAGAATAATAGAGAGCCTCGCTTTGAGTATTTTTGTTCATTTTAATTAATGGCGGCGAAGAAGCAAGGTCATGTGGAAGGCGATGAGTATTGAGCTTGGAGAATGCGCATGAAAAGAAAGTAAACTGGCAATATTACTTCGCTTTTACTTACTCTGATAAAGCAATCTGTTTGTTGTAACAAATTTTAATACAAACCGTGGCAACCTTTTAAGTATCGAAGGTTATAAATAAAAAAATGAATTTATCTTTAATATTTAGGGCGTTTAGCTACCTCACTATCTGGAAGGGATAACTCTTAAATTACATTTATGGTTGTTTAATGGAAAATCGGAACATTGACGCATGATCGATCGATATAATGATCGATCAAAGATATGTGGGATACATGATTGATCTAAAACAATGCATTTTCAATGTGATCAATCTATATTTGTTTTCTTATTTTTTTATTTTCTTTATTATTTAGGTCTGTTAGTAAGTTTCCTTTGCCTTAACTCGACACAAAAACCTGTTGTTCTCTTATTTTAAATTGGTTCAGTTATTTGACCACATTCAGAGCAAGAACATGTTAACAAGCATGCCGGTCGGTATCTCAACGCTTTAAATGCCTGAAGATTAACTCCTGCCTATTGCAATTTTCGCATTGAAAATCGTTATAAAAACCATTAAAACTTTTTTCAAGACAAACCACATTATTAAGGAGGTATTCTGGAAAATGAAAACAGCCTCTAATATTCTTCTCAAAGGCTTTTAGTAGACAACGAAGAAATATACAATAAAACAATTGCAGAAAATTTCAATACATTTTTGTTAACATCGGCCAGAGCTTTGCAATTAAAATCCCTAAAACAGCTAAACGTTTTGACTCTTATATAAAAATGGGAATAATTCGAAGAATTAACTTGCATAAGCATTCTTCTCAATAAAATTAAACAAAGTGGGACAATATCAGTTTCAATGTAGTAAACCTCTGTTTTGATTTGCTAGTATTGCCAACGTTCACTGAAAACAGGTATATTCCCAGAAAAAGAATTTGCTACAAATTACAGACCGATATCCGTTTTATGTATAATATATATGATATATAGAAAATAAACAGCCATAAATATAAATCTTATTTCAACCTCCTTGATCAAAAACAATGTGGCTTTCATAAATCAAATTGCACTGACTTTGTTGTTATTCATCTATAGTTGACCAACCAAATATTCCAATCATTTGAACAAAACAAGTTTACACTTGGTGTGTTCAATGACTTGTCGAAAGCGCTTGATACTGTAAATCACAAAATATTACTTAAAAACTAAGTATTTATGGCATTCGAGATATCAACTTAAAATGGTTTAAACGTTTCTTGTCAGAAAGGAAACAATATATTATATTCGATAACAGCAAAACAGATTTGTTAGACATTTTATGTGGCGTACCACAGGGATCTATATTAGACCCTCTATTATTTCTTCTTTATGTACATTGACCTAAAAATTGCTTCAAACGTTCTAGACCCGATTACTGACGAAACAAATATTTTTTATTCACATTCAAACATTAAACACTTATTGAAAACTAAGTGAATGATTTGCATGCAATATAAGTTATCACATAACAGTGATAAAACATAATCCACATTATTTCAAAAGCAAAGCATATGTGACTATATTTCTTTGGTACTTCCTAAAATTACAATTAATAACAGTATTATCAAAAGGGAAAGCTCAATTAAATATCTTGGTGTGTTATTAGACGAAAATCTAATCTGGAAAAGCCATATTATATTAAATTATATTAAAAACAAAAGTGTTCTGTATAAAGCTTAATTCTTAATATACCAAAAAATCTAAAAAACACGTAAAAAGAGTAAAAAAGTTTATTTTACGTGCATGGTTGAATATACATAAATCTACTTTTTACCTTTAAATAAAAATAAACTTACCTCACACATTTTCAAGATAAATTGAAACCAATTAAACACAAATACCAAACAAGATATTACTCTCAAAAAGTTATTTACTAAAAGTAGCAGCAAAATAACTTTAGAATTTAATACTGAAGTCCGTCCGTATGTATAGAATAGTAATACTAATAAAACAAACACAGTAACATCCCTACAGATATATAAAAAAAAAAAAAAACTCAGTTTCTATTAAAAGCGATTCTTCTAAACCATTCAACCTAAGTAATTAAATTAATCCCCTAATCATAACACAAGGTACTGGGTGATAAGAGCGTTACGTCTTGTTTAAGTCCCTGTTACAGAAGCAGTCAGCAGAGGTGTTCTACGAAAACAGGCCAGGAAGTACGTTTATTCCCTTTGAACAACTCTTTTTTCCAGGAAGCGATCCTATTTTTCTTAGAACACCTAATTTTTTTAGGAAACGAGGTGGCTTCTCTTAAAACAGCTCGTTTTGCCAGGAAGTCTGAAAATTAACAACTCGTAGAACAGCTCTATTTACCAGGAAAATACCGTTTTTCTTAGAAAAGCTCAATTTTCCAGGAAAGGGAAATCTGGACTATAAATAAAACAGCTCATTTCACCAGGAAAGGGACATCTAGTTATTTTGCCAGGAAAACCAAATTTGTCATTTCTCTAGAACAGCTCTATTTTTCAGGACTGTCACACCTCTAGGTCAACCTCTTCCCCAGGGCTTCTTTTAATTCTTTTTTTTTTAAAAGGAAAAGAAACCCTGGCGACGAGGTTGATAAGTAATTAAGACAATGCAGTCTTAATGAGACAAGTGACCACGCTCGTTGACGACGTACGTCATCAAATACTTAAGCTCTGTTTAGATTATACAATTTATCAATTTTAGAAAAGTAACGTTCGCTATTCATATGGACTTCGAACGTGCTCATGATTAATTAAGGCAGTGGAGTCTTAATGAGACAAACGGCGACGCCTGTCAATGGTGTCATCAAATACTTGGGCCCTGTTTACATGGCATACTTTTTAGAAATATTAGAAATGTAACATCTACTAGTCGTATGGACTTCAAATTTGATATTACACTGATAGGAAGATGGCGATGGCAAATGTAGATCATTATTCAAAATGTCACATTGTAGATAATCAATTTTCGTAATTTTGGGTTGCTCTTGTTGATAGAGACAGTGTGGTTTCTGAATAGATTGGGGATCGATTTCGTCAACGTCGAGTGATGTATCAGAAATTTTAAAATATATCTCGCTGTCGGATGGTAGGATAGCATTTTAAAGCCATCAAGGGTCAGTTATGGATAATCTATATAGTTGCTTTTTGTTTAACATGTGACAGTTCCGGCTCTTGTACATCTACCATTTTGTCAGTTGATGGTGCAGGGTGGCCATCCTAATTGAAAATAACATTCCCTGACTATTGCTAAAAACTCCCCGAACTTTGAACACTTAAAATAAACTTTATTTACCATTATTTAATAGTAATATTTAACAATAATAATTGACCCTGCACGAATTAAAGAATTTCGTAATCACATAGAGTTGAGAAAACTAATGTTCACTAATCACTAATAAGAAAACAAAGTCATATATATTCAATATAGCTGTTAAGAAATAAGCCAACCTCGTCCCCAGGGCATCTTTCTCTTTTTGATATTGGGAAGGCTTCCAATATCAAAAAGAGAAAGATGCCCTGTGGACGAGGTTGATGTTAAGCAACGTTTTAATTTGAATCATTTGAAATTTCCCTGACTTTATTTACCCAGGTTTTCCCTGATTTTTGACAATTTTCTCAAAATTCCCTGTCATTTCCCTGACCTTTGAAAGCAAAATCTTTCCCTGATTTCTAGAACATGACCAACCTGTGGTGGCAGGCATCACTTGTGGCGCACACAAACATATCAACACGACCTATGGATCGTCCTCCGTCCTGTACCGTGAATAGGGCTCGAACTCACAACCTCCTCCAACTCTCTACCACTGTGCTTTAAATTTCTTCAAGTAAACACTTCAAGTTGGTCATTCTAATTGTATTTTTAACCAAAAATATTACAATCGTCTGATTAATTATTTAATTACGAAAAAATAAGATTTAAAAAAAACTATTCATGTCCTTGTATACGAGACCTTTTATCCTCTAGCGCACACTTTCTACTCTCCCAATACAGTCCTTTCCTGGAGGAGATATTCCATCAGATATGAATGAATTAAATGATAAGTGCCATAGAGAGTAAATAACGAGTGTCGAATCTAAATACTTGTGTAGATGACAATCTAAATACTTGTGTAGATGACAGCGTCTATGAAAACATCGTCACTTGAATGAACTAAAGAAAAAAATCAAAACGTTATCGATTCAATTTCAAAAATATCAAACGGTTCTCAAAAAAATACTTCTGTAATCACCCTAAGCCTCGTTTCCATGCAATGTGTTAAAAAATTTAAACCTTAAAACAGCTGTAGTTCTTTCTAGAAAAATGGTATGATTTTAAAATCTCGAAGATAAATACAACGAAATTTTTGAGTGACGTCACAAAAATTAATTTCGGGGAAGGTCTATTAGCTTATTATTATTTAAGAATAAACGCTATTTCAGGGGGTTAAACAAAAACCATAAACCATAACATGTTAACGGTCATATTATGGTCAATTATATAGTATGGTTAAGGCACATACTGGATACTTACATCATCATATGAAAAATTAGCAAATCCGCTTTGGGTGACGTCTCTTCGTCGGAAATGACCTAAAAACAAAAAAACAAAATGATATTTTTATTTTCTGGTCAACGTATAAACTAGGCTTTTAGTACCCTCCATGGTTACGTCATATTCTCTGTGAGCTTTTCTAACTGGTCTTGTTATGCACTTTATTATTATAAAAAGTATACACGTAAAAAAATATATCTGTACAATGATTTATTATTTCTGAAGATGACAACGAAATGTCAAAGAAAATATTTTTTCTCATTAATAGCTGATCTTTATATCTATTCATGATTAAAGCACGTTGGTCCATCAACAAACCATTCGTATCTTCTCGAGTTTACATAAAAGAATAGATATCTTGCTTTTCAAAACAATCAGGTCATACGGAAACATTCAAATGACTCGGATAATAATTAAAAAATATACAGTGGAACCCATGTAATTCGAACTCCCACAATGCGAAAAATCATCTAATTCGAACAGATTTTTTGGTCCCTTCAGATTTCCTTTAATAACAGGAGAATCCTATAATTCGAAAAATCATGTAATTCGAACAAATGTTTCGGTCCTCTGAAGATTCGAATTACACGAGTTCTACTGTACTTCCCTTGCAGTTGCAACACAGATTCTTAATAATAACGAATAGCCCCTTAAATGTGTCGCTCGGAGTTCATTTTCTGAATTGAATGGTATTTTAATTTGAACACAAGATAGCCTCTTCAAGTTCTGTTATCAATGCGGGTGCTGCGATCGAAGTCCTGTTTGTAATTAAAGTTCCCATTTGAGATACGGAAGTTTATAATCGTCTCTTCAAGTCAAGCTGGAACTTCGGCTCAACGAGAGAACTCTGAAGTGAAAATAGCATAAAACAGCACATGCTACTTAAACCGTTCGTAGTACTTACCTGTAAGCATTCGAAGTCTGATGGCTGCAGAGACAAAATCATCAAATTTAATACGTCCACTGTCAGAATATCGTTTTACTAGTATGCCGTAAGCTTGTGGAGTAAGATTGTAACCTAAATAGTTTGATGAAAACGAAATAGTTATTTTTATTATTATTTTCTACTAACACGTTGTTCAACAGAACAGTAGCAGGGATCTTGGTCTACCAGGGATGCCCAACAACACCTTGAAGGCTCTATGTAAAACTTTATTTGAAAACATTGTTTCGAGCTTACAGCTTGCTGATAAAGAGTATTAAACAATTTTGTGTAATAAAAAAATGTGTAATTTATATTTTGGCCTGCACATTCCAAAGACCATAACATAGTTATGTTAGAATAGAATAGTTAGTTAGAAAGTGTAGGTAGAAATAAATTTTTAAGTTGTAGTAAACATTACTACAACATTTTTGGTAAACAAAAACGCGTAATCGCCTAATACACCTTTCAGAAGTTCATTTTATAAAAAATGGACTTCCGATTCAGATTCTTCGTCAAAAAATATGCCTATACTGAAAATATCAATGCCATATACAATCACAATAGTTGTTTTCGCTACACTAAGTTAACGGTCAAAGTCTTCTTAATTTCGCACGTGTCATGTCTCGCCTCGCGTTCATGCAAAAATTACTAATTTTACGCATGAATACAAGGTGGGACACGGAAAGTTTGAAAACAAGAAGACTGTGACGATGGCGTAGTGTAGCGAAAACAACCCTTCTGATTGCCACGTGATATTTCCATTAAATTTTCGGCATAGGTATATTTTTTTGACAAGGAATCTGAGTCTGAAGTCCGTTTTTTATAAAAATAAAGATCAAATTTTCATGAATTCGGGAAAGGACTTTTTATTTTTTTATTTATTGAACGTTGTTTATCAACTTCTATGAACTACTGGATAGCATCAGAATCTTGGAACATGAAACACCCTTTTTTATTTAGGTTTGAAAAAATATTAGAAACAATGAAACATTTCCCCCTTGCTATTTTGCTGGATTTTACGATAGCTTCCGAGACATTTGTACATCTCATCTGCTTTGATTAATAATTTTTATTGTTTTGTCTAGTTAATCCTCTTTTAAAAACAAAAATATTTCTAAATACGAGCAACTAAATACAAGACGAAACTAAATATTCGCAATAAAAAGTTGTAAATCTTTTATTGCAAACCTATCTTTTTCACATAACTTCTCAACACGTTCAGCAAATCTTTTACCTGCGTTAGAACTTGTTTATACAAACATCTTAAGTAAATAAATATATTTTATATATATAAAAGCTTATAAGAGTATTCTCTTGAATTATGAAACGTTTTATGCTTCAAGAGATTTATAAGCTTCTCAAAGCTTGTTTCATGCTTCAAGAGATTTATAAGCTTCTCAAAGCTTGTTTCATGCTTCAAGAGATATATTATATTCTGGTTATATATTTTTCTTTTTAGGGAAAGTGAAAACATTTAAACGAGTTCGCGAAAAGATAAAATGAGAAAGGTTGTATTTATTTGTTAGTTTTACATACATGTACAATAATATCAGTAATTACTTGATTTTGTTCCGAATGTTTTTTATAGAAAATTTTGAATCCGAAAAAATCCTCCTTTCCAGAAATCAGTAAAATTTTAAGTTGCTTTTCGTAAAGAATTTATTTCATGACCTAACTAACTCCCTCAATAAATAATGTTTATCTCTAAAATTTGATATTGCCTATTGGTGCGTCCATCAGAAATCATTTTACAACTATCTATAAGTTAACACTTTCTTAAATTTAAGTACATGCAGTCACAACCTCGTTTTTACAAAAATTTCTTTAAACAAGTGTAGAAGCTGCAATAATTATACTTTGATCCTAAAACTTTTCAGATTTATATAATTTTTATCGGTGAATTCGAATATGAAATCCATTTAAAAAAAAAGAGTAACTGATTTGCAATTTCTGATGTGATTTTTGAAAGGGGTATTATGTTAAAGGTATTTGAAGTTTTAATAATTTACTTTATATGTGTGTATCTTAAATAACTCACCCCAGGATTGAACGGCAGCTTGTAGCTCGTGTGGTTCAACTGTTCCAGATCGATCTCGATCGTACATCATAAAAGTATTCTAAATATATGATACGAAGTAAGTTCTGAGAGCGTGTGAAAAAAAACACATTATGAATAACGTTAATCCTTAAGGCCTTCATACACTGGAAATATTTCTGTCGACATACCCTGAAATTTTTACCCTGAAATTTTTCTGTCAGAAACATTTCATGAATATTTCAAGCTCAAAATATTTCTGTCAGAAATTGTTGCTTAAGCTGTGAAATTGCGCCAAAAAAATTAACAGCAATCAGTAATGGCGAAGAGAACACGTGCTGTTGCTTCTTGTTTAGTCATCATAATGATTATAAAACAGTTCAAAAAACATGAGATAAAATAAAAATAAAAAGTAGAATATGGCCATGGCTGCAAAATAAGAGCTATATTCAGAAAGTATCTAAGAATGAACACAAAAACATTTGAGTTGAATTTATGTCACTGCTCAAATTGTATTTCAGATAGGCTATACATACGGGGCTGGATGATGCTGGATGATATTTCGCTACTTTACCTTGACACTTCTAGACTTTGTCCCACATCAGACAAATTACCAAACCTCACTCCCAGGACTTTTTAACCAACCACCTGAACAATTTAGAGAAACTTTATCCAGCAAGATCCAGTTCTGTACGTCCAGTCCTCTCTGTTGTGTTTTTCATTCAGATATCTACTATTTTTCTTTGCACAAGACACACACAAGACACTAGCAGACATGGGGATAAACAGGAAGAGAAATATATCTATAGTCTTAGCTGTTAATAGTTATTAAAAAAAATTTTGTTGGGGCTACTACACACACTAAAACACAGTAAATATTACTTTTTTTCAAAGATCATGCAAGATCACAGCCGCGTGTTGTCGCTACCTTTGATAATATTTCATGAGACAGAAAAAAAAGCGATCCTAGTTGAGTTTTTTCTTTCACGTGAAATACTTTTAATCTTTCCTTGCAATCTTTCAGGATATTTCAAAGCATCTATACATTAGAAATTATTCTGTCGACATACTGCAACAGAAAAGTTTCAGGGTATGTCGACAGAATATTTCCAGTGTATGAAGGCCTTAAAACTGTCTTCAATACGTCTATGACTTTTTGCGTCTCATAAAACGTGTGGCATATATATAATTTAATTAATCAGCTTTTAATAATACTAAAGGGAGTTTACAGGCAAAGTTTTTATCGTTATTATCAGGGTGAAATAAGATTTTTTTCACAAGGCAACAACTATCCTGTTTACTCTAAGAGCTCCAACGCTTTAAGAAATTGTCAGTTTTCTTTAAAAATCTGCATAACTGAAGATAAGACTTTAATGAACAAAACAGTGTCTGCGAATCTATTTTTTCTCTTTGGTTGCCAAGTTGCACCGTTAAATTCACACAATAAAAAGATTTGGCTAAGTAAGGTAAAACACAAAAAATTAGTTACTGACCAAACTAGTTGCAAAAATACAAAATCGCGGGCACAGTTCTTTTGCTATCACAAATGTGCTACAAATTATGCAGAAATATCAGGGGAAAATTAAGATTGCAAGGAGTTGGAGCTCTAGAATGAAGAAAAAATATGGTTTTGGGGGGTGATTTCCAGATTGACCCATAGCTGCTCTAAGACTATGACATATATTTTCGGAAAGCTTAACCTTTAGTCTACAAAACCTTTAAAACGATTTTTGGATTAAAATTGCATTTAATTAAATATCATACAGTAAATGTGGTACACATAACCTTTTTAAATCGATATTTTTGCCAAAATGAAAATTTTATATAATTTAAAAGCTTATTTTACATAGAATATTTATTTATTTAAAATTAGAAATATAAATTTCTCACCAGAAAAGCTCCCAAATAAATAAAAATAACTTTTAAAAATAAATGTATGTCTGTCACCGTTATTAATGGTAACAAACAATTTTTCCTTCCTTTTCTTTCTTATTTTGTAAGAAATTACAACTTATTGTAAGAAATTACAAGACTTATACCAAAAGAAAAGTAAGTTCATAACATGTACAGAGTTTGAAGAAATTCGAGTGAATAGAAACATAATTATTGCAATTTTAAAACTACCTATATTTCTATTGTTTTAAAAGATATAAACGATTTTCATCAACACTATGCTGAAAGTTATGTGTATCCTTATCACAAATATTGTATTCGACTTTTCGAAATCTTCGTTAAAAATGTTTACTGTTCCAGAAGTTACTGTATTATCTTACTGTAAAAAGTCTACAATTATAATTTATTTTTGCAAACTGTTTTCAGGTAACTTTGTAAACTACGTTCAATAGTTTGGTTTATATGCCTTATATTTCTTAAAATAAATGGTGAGGAACTTTACAGTAGAAATTTGCTTTGCAATATTTTGTCACTATAGTGTCACATTGTGAAATGTGTGTGTAAAACAGGAAATGTGATTTCCTTAAAACAATCCATCCATACTCCCAATTGTAAGCATATTTTAACTTTTTAATATCTTCAAAAAGGGTATTGTACATTTAGGGAGTATCATGGAAAATTGTCACTGTAGTGTTATTGATATAACAACTTTAGAAAAACTACTACTTTTAAAATTTCAAAACTCTCATTAAAATAATTTGTATATCCAGCTTTACTGAATAAAAAATATTTGCTAACAAACCTTCCACTGATTGAGTGCACCCCACAGCTCCTTAAATTCATTAAATCCCATCTTTCCTGAGTAATCTCTATCCAACATATTGATCATAATTCGACATGTTTCCAGGCTGAACTGTTGATACGAGCCAGCGATACCAGCTTGTGTCAAACATCTTTGTAGTTCTAATGCATCGATTTGTTGATCCTGGAAAACAACAAAATACATTTTTAGTTCATTAATTAATTATTCCCGTTTAATTTAGAATGAACAACAATCATGTTCGCTAGTAAAGCCTCCCCTAAACAAACGAAAACAAATAAAGCTAGCAATGTTTTTGCTTGATGTTTTTATTGGGAAATGGTGTACAATGTTTCTACCTAACATCTGGTTGTTATGAACAGTAGTATTTGCTGTGAGGTTCCGAATGGAATCATTGTATGTTTATGATTAAAGAAATGCAAAATTAATTCAAATTGACTTTATATCTATTACTTTAAATAGAACTGTAAGTGTTAGAAGATGTTATATGTATTGTTATATATATAAAAACATTTCTTACTTGCCCAGCAACAGCTGTGAAGTATCCAAACAAGGGGTCCTAGAATGAAACATTATATAACATTATATAATATATATACAGATATATAGTAACAACTCTATATATATTCTATTCTATATATACTGTATATATATATATAATAATTAAATAACTAAAATAATAACCTATACAAATATAAAAATAACGTGGTTTTTCACAACAGTTTGTTTACCAAACTGGTACGTGCCACTCCTATTTTTCTGAAGAATTTACGTAAAAATACTTTAATACAATTTTCCAATATGCTCATTTTGACAATCACCACAAAACCTCTAGTCACTCCATATATATACAAAGTTTTTATCCAATTTCAGACAATACAATTAATGAAAAAAACAACTTGCATACAATACGCAAATTTTTGTTACATCATGTAAAACATAAAAACAGAATATTTTCATAAATAAATGTCAATGTTATTGCTATGTAAAACAAACATTAGAGGAAAAACTTATTTCATAATACACCAGGAAAAATACAGTACATAATAGAACCAAGAAAATTTTGCAATTTTCCCCTTAACATAAAGTACTGGTCATTATAACATGGTAGATGATTTGTTGCAAATTGTCAAATTTTGTTGAGAACAGCATAGTGATTTTATACCCTGGGCACATCTTCCCACCACACATGTATATAAACGGAAAACGAAAGCATAATTCAAGATGGTACAGGTAAGCATGATCAGACTATCAAGCCTGCTATTGTGCTCAAAATAACCTGCAATAACAAAAGCACCTTTAAAAAAAATTACTCTGTCATGTTAAAGAATGTTTTGAGTGTATATAAAACAAAGATACAAAAATAAGCAAGTTAGTAGCTCAGGCCCTAATCTATCCCAGAGAGGGTCTGGCCTTCTGATGCTGCCCCTCTTAAGGATACACATAACCTTTAGCATAGGGTTGATGAAAATCATTAATATGTTTTCATATATTTACTTTCAGGACATAAAGTATATATTTTTGAAAAGCTTAATAAATGGCCTATCCAACTGTCATAATATTATTAATTAATATTTTATTTAAAAGATTAAATAAATGTTCGGACACTTTTTTGCCTGTCAATGTTCAAAGAGTGAAAAGGTACAATGGCCTCTTGTTTTCTAGTTGAAAATGATATATATCATTGGAAAGGACATGTTCTGAATTCTGAAACCATTTCTCTGTATTTTTTTAATTTTGGGTTAGTGATGAGAAAATCAGGAAAACGTGTTACTTACACCATAAAAATATTCGAAAAACTCCCTCACCCCTCTTTATTCATTCATAAATTGTGATGAAAGCAATTTAAATAAAAATAAATAAAAAATTAAAACAAAGAAATAATTAACATTGCAGTTCCTTATGTCTCATAAGGTAGGTTTGTTTTAGTATAATATCTTTTGGTATAATATTGTAATTTCTTACAATAAGAAAGTAAAGGAAAAAATGTTTGTTACAGTAAGTATACAATAGGAAGATTAATCTTTCTTTTATAAACAAAACAATGAAAGCTTTACAAATATATATATTACTTTAGGGCTTTTCTGGTGAGAAATTTATATTATAAAAAATGTTCATTTTGGCAAAAATATCGATTTAAAGAGGTAGTTCTCTTAAAAATCAAGTTATGATTAATAACAGCAATAGTGTAGAAATGTTACTAATTTAAACTTTATATACATCCATTTTGAAAAGAAACCATGAAAACATGAAGTTTTATTCTTCAAGCAGCTCCTTGCAGCTTGCTTTGCCGTCATGACAGTTGAAGTTTTAAATCAGTCAAAATTTACAACACCCGATTTGGAACATTTTTGACGTCATCAGTTCCATATAAGATATGAGAGCGAAGGTGAGCTAAATTATTCAATACAAACCAAGAGAACGGTATCTTTGCGGTACAAAATACCCTTTTACCACATAGTTATAAATTTCACATACTAAAAGTTCACGGCCGCTCTAAGAAAGAAAACATTTTCTTCACCTTATCTGGTGCTACTGTACGAGATGCTTTCTATGGAACTCATGACATCATAATCAGCAAAATAGGACTGTATCTAAGGACCATTTAGGGCCATATAGAAAAATAGCTGTTCTGGGAAAGACAGATGAGCAGGAAGCAAAATAAAATGGAAGAAAGACGATGGAACAAACTTTCGCCATGCATTATTTCAGATGGATTAAACAAAAATAATTTAGAATACAATGTGGCTATTTTAAAGCTTGCTTGATTTTTAAGAGAATGATCCCTTTAAACTAAGTATATGTATGTGTATCCTTAATTTCTAAGGAAACATGCTCTTTTTTCAAAACATGTTTAAATTTGATGCATATTTTCAGGAATTGGGAAAAAAGTGCCCTTTTCCTTTCTACCTAACCTACTGGCTCTGCTTCCACTAGAGCTCATTAAAATGTGTAATGTACATGCTGGAATTTAAGAATTCTCTGCAGGGTAAGTGAAGTTGAAACATAAACATTTCATAGTAATACATTTTAATACATACAACAATACAATATATATATACATACATACATACATACATACATACATACATACATACATACATACATACATACATACATACATACA
>JANTOQ010847555.1:5921-18288 GCA_027564595.1 Bythotiara depressa | reverse complement strand
TGACACAGTTTAGAAAAGAGATTGCGATTATATACATAAAGACCATCTAAATTAACTTATTTTTCGGATTGTCTATTAACTTAAGACGTGTGGCTGGATCTTAGGTACTTTGATTTGTAGCAGTGATCCTACAGTACGGTTGCAATGGGGGTGCTTCGCTTGCCTCAGAATGGAGCAAAATAAGACATTCAAACTAGTTAGAGTTCTATGTACGACATCGAGCTTCGATGTGAGAGTTAGAGTTCGATGTGCTGCATCGAGCTTCGATGTGGCAGTTAGAGTTCTAAGTGCGACATCGAGCTTCGATGTGAGAGATAGAGTTCTATGTGCGACATCGAGCTTCGATGTGAGAGTTAGAGTTCTAAGTGTGACATCGAGCTTCGATGTGAGAGTTAGAGTTCTATGTGCTGCATCGAGCTTCGATGTGGCAGTTAGAGTTCTAAGTGCGACATCGAGCTTCGATGTGAGAGTTAGAGTTCTAGGTGCGACATCGAGCTTCGATGTGATAGTTAGAGTTCTAAGTACGACATCGAATAAAATTAAAACATATACTTACGTTTAAATTATATGAATAAGATGATGGCACAAACAAGCCACCGTATTTTCTTGATAAATATATAGCTATGCATATAATAGACTAAATAAGAACTCAAATAAACAATTTTTCATACAAATTGAGATCATAAGAAAGAGTATAAAGAAAACAACTTTACATAATGTTAATTTGTTAATGTTAATATCGTTTATTTGAATTACAAAATCAAATCTACCATGTCTTATTTCCTTTATAGTAGAATCCTTGCAAAAAAAAAGTTGAAAAACTTAAAGGACAACTTGAAGAAATGCTTAGACAAGAGAGCGTATATGACAAGATCTGGTGCTGCTGCTGAAAGTTTGCAGTGAAGAAGTAGGAGATCATGAGACACCCATAAATTTAAAAAGAAGTGTTATTAAAACATAAACGTGAAAATCAAAATGAGTCTATTGATATGGCTATATTGAAGCAAACTCAAAATAATAACTAGTTTATCACCAAAAGTTGTAATTCCGATACCCCAGAAGAAGATGATGCAGTGCTTTATTGCAAAAGTATTGTGCCTATTTTACGATCATTGCCCGTGCGAAAATGAAGACAATATTATATGAGCTAGAATTTGGTGATGAGTAATGCGACATGTATATTATCTCTTGGTAAATTATTAGTTTATACGTTCTACTAAATTCCATTGCCACTCTATGGCTCCTTCGTTGTCAAAGTAGCTCATATATTCTTTTCTGATTGTAGAAGCTTGTTGAC
The DNA here is from genome assembly GCA_027564595.1 of Bythotiara depressa. Lineage (NCBI taxonomy): Eukaryota > Metazoa > Cnidaria > Hydrozoa > Anthoathecata > Bythotiaridae > Bythotiara > Bythotiara depressa. The sequence goes on along the minus strand of JANTOQ010847555.1, from coordinate 16,991 downwards.
TGTAGTTATTTGAACGTTCTGTCAATAGATTGTAAACCTTGCACATTGGCTGTACTTCTTCTCCATTCCCCTTCCACCAGGCCAGTTGGTATAATGTATAATTTATAGGGCAATATTTGTAACCATTGTTTGCATTTGTGATAATTAAAAAGTTGTGAAGAATTACTACTGCCTTGGTAACAGATACAATTTTTCGATATTTGCTATTAATGGACGGCGAAATATTCGAAAGCGGCTAGACTCTTTGATTGAGTGACAGACCAGTAGATGGAAAAGGTTTCATCATATGCATTTTTAAACCAAAGGCATCATCGCCTACAAATACACACGGGAGTATTTTTTCTGAATTTGGCAACTGTGCAGCCTTTGGTATACCCAGTAAATTACATTCAATGGCATATCCTAAATGACTATTTGCGTAGACACTCCCATCACTTTGCCTACCACTGTCTCCAATATCCACTAGAATAAATTGATATTTTGCATCACACACTCCCATCAAAACGATGCTGTGTGTCTTTTTATAATTAAAATATGCAGATCCTGAATTAGATGGTGCCTGGATTAATTAGATGGTGCCTGGATGAATTAGATGGTGCCTGGATGACAACATGTTCCCCATCAATCGCCCCAATACTCAAAATAATTCTCTTGAAATGTTTTAACATTTTGTTTTGTTTGACGGGTGCTTTAAGTATCCATTTTCCAATAGAACTTGCCATAAAGCTTCGCACGTTTCATTGGTTATACATCCTACTACAGCTGGGCTCATCCTATAGCTAGCAGGAATCGTAACCTGAGCATCACCAGTTACCAGATATCTTAAACATACACATAGCCTCTCACTTATACTGATTGGTTCACGCATCTTCATGATTCCCTTTTAATTAAGGGACCAACTAATGAAAGTAGCTGCTCAAAGATGGCTGGGGACATACGAAAACAACGAAATAAATATTCTTGATCATGCAATTGTAACTCCTTTACTAGGAGATGATATTCTCCTTTCTTCCTTTTTCGATCCCTGTACACATTTCGAATCCAAAAGCTTTTTCTATATGTTCGAAGCATTCTACGACATTTGAGGAGTAATAAATACAATAAATTGTTGTAAAGTTGTAGTAAATATGTTAACTTGTCATTAGCCATTTTTTTCATGTGTGGAAAATACAAAGCTGTTTTTCGCGCGTATTCAGCGACGAAAAATGGTCGTTCGTGCGAATTTTTCGTCTAGTGGAAAACACGCTTTATAGCGAGTAGAAGGTCCCTCTTAGTTCCCTGGTAAATTTTGAATCATTTGGAGCTAGCTGTTATACCTCAAAGTTAGTGTTTTTGAATTGAGTAGCTAGCTACTTGTGTTTTTTTACTTTGTTCTTCTAATTTATGACTTTTTGCCACTGTAATATTTTAGTAGAGCTACATTAGCAGTTACTTACAGTGTAGATGTAGAACAAATTTGATCACAAACTTTACAAATTTTTTGAGACTTGTATAATATGACAAAACTTTGAAAATTTATAAGGAAATGTTGACATATTAGCTGAAACACACTTTTCACTTAAACTTTTTTGCCAGGACTATGTCCAAAGCATTCTTTTCTATCTTTCGCATATAGTATCATTGTGCACGTGTAATTTATAACCATTTAAAGCTAGCTAGCTACTCAAAAAGAAGACAAGGTATACGAAATGTTGACATTTCAGCTGTTTATAATTCACTTATCGCATAACCTTTTCTATTTTTAAGCTACGAGTGTGTTGAAACTAAATTTGTCTTATTCTACGGTCTTCCTGAAAGCACATAGAAGCCCATGTTAAATGAATTTCTATTTAAAGAGGACGCGTAGATCTAATATTCTCTCTAATATTTATCTAAATTTAAAATTTCGATATCGATCCGTGTTATTTTTCAAGCCGAACGCGGCTTCTTGTTTTCATTGGAATATACTGTGATTTTAATTATCATTATTAGTGATCATAAAATAAAAAATAAATAAAAATGATGCGAAAAAGTTTGTCTATTCTTGGATTGACAAAAATTAACTCAAAGGGAGATATCCATTGGCAAATAGCGGATATCAATTGGAGGTTGATATGTATAGAATAATCGCATTGTTTTTTATTATAGTAACAGTATGTTGGCGTAAAAGTGCAACGCTGTCATGTAACTGTGGCTACGCAATTCAAATAACATGGGCGTTCTGGGGACGAGCGGATAGAGGAACATGCAGAACATTTTTAAATCAATTTTTTACACATAGCAGATGTAGCAGTTCAACAATACTGAAAACAACAAGTGAGATGTGTGATGGGAAACGGTCCTGTACAGTGACTGCTAAAACGAACATTTTTGGGAAATGTTGTTATTTTTACTGTTCTCATTATTTCCTAGCGAGATATGATTGTGTGAAAACAGGTAAATCATTAAATTAGAACGTTCGGTCATAAACAGCTTTGTGTGTTCGTTTTTTAGTTTACTACCTAAGAGTATGTGACGTCATATAGACACAGGTTTCAATGAGGAGTTAAAAGAGACACAACCCACTGAATAATCGTCACGATCACGTGACTTACATTTTATGGTAAACAGTTGTGATTTAACATTCCCAGGTCAATGCACTACATCCTCAGATTACGTAATTGCAAGCATGGTCTCATTTTATCAAATTTATTATTTCCGTGGCACTTATTAATGTTTTTAAACCCTGGGAAAGTGGTTTATAGATGTTCTACTTGAAAACTATAGAAAATAGCACGATAGACAGTTTTTCAAGAGCTTTCTGTTGGGATAATTATTTTTGATAAATGACTAATGAATTTTGCTATTTTTAGGAGGTCATATTGGAATAGAAATCCCTTACACGTTTCAAGGAAACCTATCATATCTTGTAAATAAAGGAAAAGTAGACAGTCTAACAAAGTCGATATTATTTCTAAGCCTTGTAGAAACTGTTGAATATAGTTTTATGATATCCCCAAATTTGCACACTTAACCTCATTTTTTACCCTCAGCTTTTAAGCTAGTGGTATAAACTTCTCGTGTATGTTTGAGTATCTCGTTTTTCCTTGTATGGTCAATCCTTAATTAAGTCTTCCCAATTTTAATTTCGTTATCCTCCTTTTGTAGTAACGCCGAAAAAAGCAGTTGCAGGTAAGTAATGTATATATTATATTCGGGATATATTATACCATGCACTGGAGTAGAAATTCAGCATTTCAACCATTTAAATGCATCAGCATACCTCCTGATTATATTAAACTTCCTATTGGAAACCTTTATAATTTTATGAGAAACCAGGGGGTCTAATGAGATTTTACAATTCATTATATTTTCAATAATTAAGCCCCTGCAACAAGTAAATAACAAAGAAATATCCAACTTGTATTCGGATGGCATAAATCTTTTTCTCTTGGTCAAATATTTTAGATATTTACTTATTTACAGATTTAAATTTTTACTGGAAATTGTTCCATTATGCACTGAACACGATGGCTCTCTCCATTCTATCGTGCAAATTTTCTTCCAGTTTTAGAGAAACTTGGTAGTTGAATAGTTACTTATTCTCAAGCCACGTTCACACGATTCATCACGGTTGAACTCAAACAAGTTCTAGTTTTCATACTAAACATGGCGAAATCGTAGAATACGCAGTAAAAGTTTATATCGAGTTTTGTGTAAATAGAGTCTTACACCTTCCAAATTAAAAACATGATTTTGGAAGAAAAGTTGTTGATAAAATGAAAATTCTGTGCTTCGGAATATTATTGACGCATTCGTTCTTTCATATAACAAATATGTTTAAGTTATAACTTTAATCATTCGTCACATCAAGGAAGTTAGTCTCTTTTCTTTAACTTCCTTGGTCACATGTTCCAGCTCCACTTTTATCCTAAATTTAATTTGTAGGGTCACAGGTTTGTAGTTATGCTCACATTTTGCATGATCACCGGTTTTTACCCCCAGTTATACAAAGGTAAACTCAAAGTAGGAAAATGTAAAAATAGCATCCATGTTATGTTCCCACACGATTTTATACAAAAAGACACCGGATAATTAATTTACGGACAAGTGCATTTCCAAATTATCTGCGTTGAAGGTGCCGGCCGGATTTGTAGCGCCTTTAAATTTTGAAATGCCATTTATTTATAATGCCTTGGTGAGAATGTAAATAATAATGACCAAATAAACAAAACATTACGTTGTTAGTGACACTTTTAATAACAATATCCAAATAAGCAACAGGCTGGTCCACAGGGCTTCTTTCTTCTTTCTCTTTTTGATATCGGTAATTTCCTTTTTTTTTGTAGAAACGCCAACGAATGCAATTACAAGTACGTAGTATTATATTTATTATCAAGAGGGGGAGGGAAACGGGATATGTCCTGCATCAAAATAAATAAATAAATAATTTCCTATTTGTATTTATAATAGGATAGGTATGGAATTGGTATTATGATCACGTTTATATATTTATTTGTCTGTTTATTCGTTTGATTGTTTATTTATTTATTTATTTATTTATTGCATGAACACGTATGTTTGTGTTTAATGTGCGTGGAGTGTGTAAAGAAAGTAACAAATACTCTGATATGCATTGATAATTCTCATCGAATATAAGTTGTTTATTTCTTTATAACTTCGTAGTTGTTTTATTATTATTTTCATTCTCCATGTTTACATGATCATTTGTTCTGAAATCGAAGCATGGTATATACATTTTTTGTTTACATATATAAAAGTTTAATCCCTAACTGAAGTACCCCAGTAGTAAAAACTGTTTTGTATAGTTAATCTAAAGGAACAGGACGTAATTATTAACTCGATTAGTTATTAAAGCATGGCGGTTTTACTAACATCTGATCATTCCATTTTATTTCCACGCACCTTTGTGAACATAAAGATTTAGAAAAGTGGGGGTAGATTCATCCCCCTCCATTACTCTCGACTCGTATATGCTAGGATCTTAAAATTTGGCACAGTTGTTATCTAATATGAAATGAACAATCTGGCGCAAATTGTTTTAAATATTTCAATCCGGATGACAAAAGCATCATTTTTGAAATCAGCGCAAAATTTTCAGCCAAATGATATACCAGACTTTAGCTTTTGCTAGGGTGCACCAGTTTACAGAACACATCATAAAAATTGAATATAATATTAATAATTTTTCATTGTTCCAATTAAGTAGAAACGTATGTACTTTTTGTGTGTGACATTGTAGAAGGGCATGCACGTTACACTCCCTGATATTTTATCGTACCATTCTCACCGTGGCTAACGATGGTGACGTTGTAAGATATCCATCCACGGATGAGATGGTAGCTTAGAAACCATGCAAAACAATACCACTACCGAGTATGATACTGGGGTCGGGCGACCTTATTAAACAATGAAACGGGATTTCTTACCATGTAAATTTGTTGATATGAGTTCCACGAATAAAAGTAAGGAATATTCAGGAATTTGGAAGAGTACAGTTGGATTGTGTTGTAAGATATCCATCCATGGGTGAGATCAATTGAAAATTCGACCATAGATTCGACTGGGAAAACATGAGTGTAATAGATCATGAACAAAATATGGTTGCGAGGAAAATCAAACAAACTATCCACTCAATGAGTAACGAACATCATATTAACAGCATCCCATATAATGTACCAGACATATGGATACCAGCTTTGACTAAAGGCCAAGTTGGGAATAACTAGTTACGGGAATTTACGGCGATAACTAGCTACGGGAATCGACGGATTGGTTATGCATCAGTGCCACTTTTACGTCCGAAAACGTTGTCCGTAGAGGTGTGAAATTTTATATTTTTATCTGATATGGGAATTTTGTTCCTTATATGTCCGACATTTCCCGTGGAAGTGTGAAGTAATTAAATTGCGACCCTCTCTATGCGTATATAACGAGATTTTTTCAATAATCTCATTTCCCAATGATCAGAGAAGTTTCTCTCGAAACGTATCCCAACGTTTAAATGATTCAGATCCATGACATAATAAATATATCAAATAATTATAACAGTGATATTGATTGATTGAAACACAAAACATTTCCAACCTTTCTGGCAATTTTCAACTACGGAGAAATCGATTCTGGTGTTAGTTTTGATCTATTTTCTCAAGAAATTCGATAATTCGTTCTTTAAAAATAAGTTGTGTCTCATAACGTTCCTTAGCAACGTATTGCAATCGTTTTAGTGACCCGTAAGGTAGAAATATTCCAGATATTTTTACCCGCAATCATTCACTTATACCACGGCGATCAGTTATCAGCAAAAATTAATCAAAATAATTTTGATTAATCAGCGTGTCCAAGTTAAACGAAAGCTTTATTAATTTCGTGATTAAACCTTTTCAGTTTACTTTTTCAGTGTAGACTCAAGACTTAAGATCGATTGCTTTCCCAGTTTACCAATAACTAGAAAGTAACGCTTCTCGGCCTGATGGCTAAGATCAAGTGTAGCTTTTTTTTTCACACCTCTGATCCAATGGTCATTTTGCTGAGGACACTTTTATTTTTATGCTTCGCTTCTAGGCTTAGTAGTTATAACTATGTGTGCATTGCACTTTGCACACCTCTGGTCCAATGTCCATTTTGCCGGTGAACATGTTGCGACATATATACTAGAAGCTTCATGCTGGTAACAGGCGAACCGGGAGTTGCACACCGGTTGCACTTCCTTTCCATTAGACACCCTGTTTGCTCTGCTGCAGGATTGCACTTGTGTATGGATTGGAAACCGGGTGTCTCTAAAAAAAAAAGGACTTGAGATCGCTTCTCAGCCTAATCGCTAAGATCAAGTATAGTATCTTGGATATCGTTCTAGTACCGGTTCCTCGAAGTCATGCCATGTTTAAAACATTAACATTTGTCCATCAGGAGACCTGTCAAATACTCACTGTTCAATAGATGTTTCGATTGAAATTGGATTGAAATGCCAGGGTAAAGGAGTTTGTCCACTATTGGCAGATGCCGATCAGTTTGGTGATGATAAATGCCCCGCCATATCAAAGTATTTACAAATAAAGTTTATTTTTAACGTGAAGCGGCACTGCTTGGGATATATTTATTTTTGTACAAGATATTTGTATACACACATTCTAACAGCACATATTATTATGTAAAGAACAAAATAATTCTCGGAATTAAATTTTTTATTACTGTACGAGCTATTTGTTGGTTCTCGTGAGGTCGTCGGTGTAATCAGAAAACAACTTTTCTTTGTTGTAATTTTCTTGATTGGTTGACGATATTTAATATCAGCAGAGATTGGTTTAAATTGTGTAGGTCAAAGGTGAGCGTTAAATAATGTCCGAAATTTGATTTCGAATCTTCCTAGATGCAATAGATCACCCATCCATCCTATCATATCCCTGTCCCATTATGGTTCAGAATACACAGTTTCCATACATACTAAGCTATTATAGTAATACATCTTTTTCCGAATTCAAAAACGTTATGTAAAATACACAAAATTGGAGATGGTCCATAGAGGTTAGAAATAACAAAACTCCCTTTGAAAGATCTTTTATATGAAGACTTTAATTGTTTGATCGTTTTTAAATAAAATAGTTAGCGTCACGAATTGACCAAGTTTAAAAAAAGCCCAATCTAATAGGCTAGATAGCTAATTCCTTTCATTCAGTGTTAACATTTCAGAGCAACTGTTTTCTTAGGTGAATATTTTTTCTAAACCCCCTTCTTTATTGCTTTTGCGCATAGTTAAGTTAACTAAATTCATAGTTAAGTTAATTAATTCATCAATAGTGAATATCACCAGATACCGACGCTTGTATATAGTAGGGACATAGCATACTACTGATGTTCGAATTGAAGTGAAGAAAGGGAAGCGCATTTAATTAGGAGTTTTAACAAGGATTTGTTAGCATAAATAAATCAGGGAGAATCTAACGCTTAAGTTCAGAAGTTGTTTATACGGAAGATTTCTTATTCTGGGAGAAACTATATATAGAAAAGCTCATACTCTAGCAGTTTTCAACAAAGTTTACTCGCGAAGCGTTTCAATACAGTCAAACCTTTATTTATCTAAAAAGTCAGGTTCTTACAAACTCAGAAGGTATCTTGAGATCGTTTGGTAAAATGTTAACAGCATTCAAAACTCTGTCAGAAAACTTTAAGCTACGATAACTTTAAAACAATACGTTTACGAATTAATGAAAGCAGCCAACGGAGGTGTTCTAGGAAACAGGTGGTCTAGAGGGGTGTCAGTCCTGTAAATAGAGTTGTTCTAGAGAAATGATGAATTTTATTTTCCTGTTAAAAAGAGCTGTTCTAAAGACCAGAATTCCCTTCCCTGGCAAAACGAGCAGTTCTAAGCAACATAAAAAGTTCTACGTCGGGGTAAATTTAGTGAGAGTATATTTTATCTCCTGGCAAAATGAGCTGTAGAACAACTCTGCTGGCTGCTTCTGCATTTATAACCATCCAAGCGAGTAACGATTTAAATCGACAGCGTTCTAAATATTTATTTACATTCCAAAAAGAAATATTTTCCTTCCGAATTCAATTATTACAACATTCTTTAATAATATATCACAAACAAAACAAAAATGTAAGCAAATATCACATACATTTCTTCCTGAATATTTAAGATTTGATCGAGATTTTCGTGGATGCGGACCATGTAGGTGTATTTGCATCTTAATATATATAATAATTCTATGAATAAACTCACGATATGTTTTATACGTTAATATATTTATATGAATTTCTAGCTCACATCACAACCAACAAACCAACAGTAACAACCGCACCACCTTATCGAACAAGTAAGCTTCCTATCATTGTTCACTTTTTTATTAGATTTTAAACGTCTGTTTGATGAAAGGAAAATAAAGCAATGAGAAAAAAAGAGTTTTGTCAGTTTTAAAGAGATGAATACTATCAAACATGTTATTGTTTTATCTGGGATTCCTCCTCTGCTAATAGAATCAAACATTCAAAGGATGATTATTTCATTTACAGTTCATATCAGACTTGAATTAGAAACTCCATAAGTCATATGTGAGCTTGAATTAATGTCAGAAATTTGGAGGTGACACTTCCTAAGCAATATAGATAGTGAAGTTCATCAACGTAATTCCTGTACCCTATCCTATCCCTGATCCCAATATGTTTCAGAAATCTCTGTTATGCAAACATAATAAGTTATTAGTAATTTACATTGAAATATATGTTACACTTTATTCTGTGAATAAAGTCACGAGATGTTTTATACATTAATATATTTATATGAACATCTAGCAAACAAACAAACAAACAAACAAACAAACAAACAAACCAAGAATAACAACCGCACCACTTCCTGTCATTTTTCAATTTTTACTTTCCAGGCATTTAGTGTCGAGGAAAATAAAAATATTTTCTTAATGTCAATGCCAGCTTGATGCAAAGAAAATAAAGGAATAAATTAAAAAAGCCGTTTTGGCAGTCTTTAAAATATTAACATTATCAATAATATTAATGTTTTATCTGGAATGTCTTCTGTGCTAAAACAATTATACATTAGGGTATGTACTTTCGACCCTGAATACACAACAAATACACAATGCCGCTTAAATAGAAAACTTTTTTCAATGTAATTTCAATGTAACGTTAAGCAGGATAACCAACCATACCAGGAAGTTTTCGGTGGTATTTTCCTATAAGTTAATTGGCTATGATCAAAGTGTTTGCTCCGGAAAAGTTGACATCTATTCTATGTTTTAGCCCTTTTCCGACCGACAAAATTTCAGATTGTTTTGAAAATAGCAGGGTATCCTGACAAACCTGGTCTAAAATAATTCATTTTCTAGTTACAATGTAATACTATTATATATCAATTAAAAGCTGAACAAATTCTACACACAAAGATATAAAAATTAATCTAAGATTTTCCAGTACCAACACCGGGAAGAGAACATATTTCAAAAAGATTGAGCGATCTAGTAAAAAACGAAACTCAATTTTCAACAGTCATATATATATACTGAACTAAACATTCGAACCAGCTAAAAATGCATATAGATAAGAACTAATAAATAAAGAAATACGAATAATAGAATGATAATAAAATAATAATAATAAATAGCAATTTTGGACAACACTGACTTTCATACAAGTTTTCGGGAAAATAGAAGTGCTACTGCCGGTGTTATGAAAGTGTCCGAATAAAAGAGTTTATTCATTACTGAAATATATTGTATGTTAATGGAAAGTTTATAAATACTAAAGTAAGAATAGCAAAACTTGAAAAGCAAACTATTTGAGAATTTGATGACTTGATGACAGGTGGGAGGTGAAGCTCAAGTATCGCCTCTCTGAAACATAGACCAATGGTAGAAATATAATCTTCAGACTCGTCTGAGCTTGAATTGTCTTGGAATAATCCATCACTTTCAATATCAGAAGCCAAAAGCAGAGCCATAGCTTCTTTAATGGTGTAAGTATTTGAATAGGAGGTCATTTTTATTCACACTAAGAATCTAAAACTTTGAACCAATTAAAACACGCTTTTAAAGTAAACATGATATTAATTTGATAGTAATTTGCATCGAAATATATGTTACAATTGATTCTGTGAATGAGGTGACGAGATGTTTTATTTATTAATATATTTATATGAAACTCTAGCTTGGATCACAACAAACAAACCAAGAGTAACACACGCACCAACCAATGGAACAAGTAAGCTTCCTGTCCTTTTTCAATTTTTTATTAGCTTTTACTTTCCGGGTGGTGTTTAATGTTGAAAGAAATATATTTATATATATATATAAATTTAATATGCAAATGCCAGCTTGATGTAAGCATGTTAATAGAAAGCTTATAAATACTAAAGTATGAAAAGTAAAACTTGAAAAGCAAACAATTTGAGAATTTGATGACTTGATGACAGGTGGGAGGTGAAGCTCAAGTATCGCCTCTCTGAAACATAGACCAATGGTAGAAATATCATCTTCAGACTCGTCTGAGCTTGAATTGTCTTGGAATAATCCATCACTTTCATTATCAGAAGCCAAAAGCAGAGCCATAGCTTCTTTAATGGTGTAAGTATTTGAA
>JANTOQ010846444.1:0-13959 GCA_027564595.1 Bythotiara depressa | reverse complement strand
TTATCTGCTACAGTTATCGTTTATCTGCTACAGTTATCGTTTATCTGCTACAGTTATCGTTTATCTGCTACAGTTATCGTTTATCTGCTACAGTTATAGTTTATCTGCTACAGTTATCGTTTATCTGCTACAGTTATCGTTTATCTGCTACAGTTATCGTTTATCTGCCAAATTAATCAAAACAAGAAAGACGTAGGTCTTGGTAATCTTCGTATTTTCAGAAGAGATGCAGAAATTGATCCAAGTCTGAAAAAATGCGCCTAAAATACAAAATTCCTTTTTTCTAGCGAAATCAAAAGGCTGGGGTCTAAATTAAGGTTAATTGTGCGGCTATCGGAGTCCGTCGGATAATTCCAGTAACGTATCATTCGCAGTAGAAACTGAGCAAAACATGTTCGAAATTATTCAATTATGCGAGTGGCTCCTTGGGTCCCTGTGTTGTCTTCGTGGCGTCATAATAGCAGTTGCTCAGTGAAATAAGGACAATTTTCCAAGTTTTTCAGGAAAAGACTTTGACTCGTACGATCATACGCCTTTGACTCGTACGATCATACGCCGTTTCACGACAATACCTACCACTTTTATGATGCATTGTGCATATGAAGGCAAATAGAACAAATCAGGAACGAGGCAACAATTAAGACTGGAGATGGTTTTTAAAAAGTCCAAATAATTGTGTTTTTGGATTCGATTTCGTTGAATAAATGATGGTGTGGCCTAGCTAATTTATTTTTTGTTTAAACAGTCAAAACCTTTGCGATATTTTGTTTCGATATGACCAGAAGCAGCATTATTGGACCACACCTTGAATTTCGAAATGTGCAAATATTAGTTACTGGTCTTGGAGTGATTTTAGCGAAATTACGCTAATTTTTGGAAAACAACTAATTTCCCTGGAATAGTAAGCATGATTGTGACGCGTTTTTGAAAAAAAAAACTATTATTGGTTAAAATAATGATTTGAGCAGAAGAATGCTTTCTCTAAGTAATTCTGTAACTTTTGCAATACTTTTCGATTAAATTAAGTACTGCCTTGGTGCTATTTACGCATACACCTATTTTGTTAGGCACTCTCGACTTGCTTTGGGTGCCATAGGCAGGTTTTATTCAATCAGAGATGTCTTTTATTTTGGTTTGGAATAATCATTTTACACTAAAATGTGTTATTAAAGCAAATATTTTAGAGGGAATAATAACAACAATATAACAATAATATAAGGTAACAATAAGATTGACCGAGAACAGTCAGTTTTCCAAAAACTGTCGGTATTTCAACAATTTAACGCGATATGCTGCGAATACAAGGAGAACACTATGCTGTAAGCTTACATTACACGAATTTAAAAATAATGCTTGTAAAAATGTATCTATTTATTACTCTGCTGTGATACTGAACGTGTAAATGAACAGATGTTTCCTGGTTCCATCTCTTCGTGTCCTAGAATGTTTCTTTAACTTGTTAAAAAACAAACGTTTATATTCAATGCCTACTTCTCCTTCTTCTTCTTCTTCTTCTTCTTCTTCTTCTCTTTCTTAAAGCGTCGATGCATGCTTTTTCTTCTAATTAACGACTTTTTAATTCAATTTATCTTCTTGGATCCTTCGTTCAGAAGCAGCCAGCAGAGCTATTATAAGTAAGCAAGTGCTCTTAATTACAGGGAGTACACTCTTGAATCAAATTAAAAGAAAAGTTGAGGTTTCCTTAGAACACATCTTTTTCCCAGGAAGCGATCCTACTTCTCTTAGCAAACCTCTTTTTCCAAAAAAGTGGCTATTTTTCTTTGAATACCTCTTCTTTCTGGGAAACTATGTGGTTTTCCTTAGAACAGTTTATTTTGTCTAGAAGTCAGAAAATTAACAACACATAGAACTAAGAACAGTTCAGTCTTGGACTATAAAACAGCTCGTTTTGCCAAGCAATGGAATGGCTAATTCCATCATTTAGCTAGAAAAGCTCTATTTTCCAGGACAGACACCACGCCTGTTTCTTAGAACACCTCTGTTTCCTGCTTTCAAATAAGCAAATAAGCAAATAAGCAAATAAGCAAATAAGCAAATAAGCAAATAAGCAAATAAGCAAATAAGCAAATAAGCAAATAAGCAGCAAATTTCACATCTTGTTGTTGAATACTTTAAAAGTTTTAATTCTTTCTACATGAAGAATTTTTCTCTGACCTTCATGTCTAAGTTAATTTGAATTTTATAATTTTTCTAACCAATACTGTGTTACTTTTTATTTTTTGTTTAAAGAATGTTATTTTAAGGTAACAGAGTACCCTATTAGAATTGGAAAAATTTATTTTTTCATATTTCAATGATAAAAAGGTTTTACTGTGAAAAAACGTTTTTTCTGGGCATACTATACAAATAAATAATAACTTTGAGTGTGTCATTTTAATTTTATATACAAAATTTAACAAGCCTTTAAACGTTATGGATAACGTTAATCCTTACAAGCTGTCTTCTACGTCATAGATATTTTGCGTCGCATAAAACATGTGGCATATATATGATTTAATTAATCTGCTTTTAATAATACCAAAACGAGATAAAAGGCAAAGTTTTTATCGTTATTATCAGGGTGAAATAAGATTTTTTTCACAAGGCAACGACGCTATTTTACTCTAAGACCTTCAACTCTTTAAGAAATTGTCGGTTTCCTTTAAAACTCTGTATAACTGAAGACAAGACTTTAATGAACAAAACTGTGCTCGCGAATCTTTTTATTCTCTTTGGTTGCCAAGTTACACGGTTAAATTCGCAATAAAAGGATTTGGCTAGGTAAGGTAAAACACAAAAAATAAATTACTGACCAAACTAGTTGGAAAATAAAAATCGTGGGCACAGTTCTTTTGCCATAACAAACGTGATTCAATTTAGGCAGAAATATCATAGGGAAAAATTACGATGGCAAAGAGTTGGAGCTCTAGAAAGAGGAAAAAATAAGGTTTTTTGGACGTTTTGGGAGGCGATTGCCTGGTTGATCCATAATTGCTCTATGATTATGACATATATTTTTGGAAAGCTTAACCTTTACTCTACAAAACCAATAGAACGATTTGTGGATTTAAATTGTATTTAATTAAATATCATACAGTAAATGTGGTACTAATTAGGGTACTCTGCTACCTTAAACAACATTCTTGCAAGATTAAGTATTGATTGCGTTCCGTCGAAGAGTAGAAAACGAAGCTTGAAAAAAAAAATGTCAGATCTTTGAGATACGTTTATTACCTTGAGGTCTCTATCGAAATAACTTTCTTCAAAATGAAGATGGTAGATTCTGATGTTTTTCGGATGATTCTCGCTCTTCGTATTTACCAACCAAGATTTCCGTATCTGTGCATCTCGTGGTAGTTGGAAGGAACTAACAGGAAAGCCATTAAAACAAAGGCAAATATTTAGATAAATAAATTCGCTCTAACCTTAAAAAGGTTTCATTTATATTAAATATTAGGCTAACTTTTGCAGTCCATTTTAATTTCATTCTGAGTCGAAAATACTCCTTCTAAGATAGTTTAAAAAGCATTCACTAGGTAGGTAACTTAAAAACAATGTATTTGTTCATGATATCTGGACTTATTTGGTAGGTAATTATATATTTAAAATTACCGTGAAATAAATCTGAACGAAAGCCAGGAAAACCGACACAAAAATAATTATTTATTTATTTACGTAACGGGCGTTATGTACGAGATAGCAGAAGAAACAATGGGCGTTAGGTACAAAATAGCGAGAGAAACAATGGGCGTTATGTACGAGATTGCGAGGTCATACCTAATTATTTATTTACGTATTTTACGTAAAGTGCGTTTAATTGTTGTTTGTTTACATGATCAAAGCTTAACCATAAGGAAATTTTTGCAAACTTTCCGGAATCTCCATAAATTTTTGAAATGCAATACTTTACGTTTCCATTATCTTATTGCTTATATAGGTCGCTGTGTATTAGAAGCTGAGCTACCTATAGGTGCAATGGCAGCTGTAGGATTGACCTGGGAAGAAGCAAAACACCGATGCCCTACAGGTGTTTATCCAGCATGCCATAATTCAAAAGATAATGTTACAGTATCTGGTAAGGCAAATCAAGTAGCAGAATTTATTAAGGAGTTAAAAGGGGAAGGCATTTTTGGTAAAGAAGTTGACACATCTGGTGCAGCATTCCATTCACCATACATGACTATAGTAGCACCGCACCTTAGATCCTCGTTAGGAAAATTTATCGTCCAGAAAAGGAGATCCAAAAAATGGTTGAGCACATCTATACCAGAGGAAATGTGGAATAGTGAGGTGTCTCAGTATTCATCAGTTGATTACTATGTCAATAATATGATCAATCCTGTTCTATTTCATGAAGTACTGTCAAAGATTCCTGACAATGCCATTGTGATTGAGATTGCACCACATTCTCTCATGCAGGCCATTCTTAAAAGGTCTCTGGGACCAGACGTTATTACAGTCCCACTTATGAAAAAGAATCATAGCGATAATGAGGAATTATTTCTTTCAAACATTGGAAAGCTTTATATGGCGGGGAAAAATATTGATTCTACAATTCTTACCTCTGAAATGGTATTTCCAGTATCCATGAGTACACCCTCCATTTCAGCGCATATGCAATGGGATCATTCCAAGGAATGGCATATGAAGGCAATTACTGATGTTCATGATTCAAATATTGCAATTCTGGGGGCAAACACTTTCGAATTCGTCATTGATATGTCTCCATCATCAGATGATATTTTCTTAAAGGGTCATTGTCTTGATGGACGCATCCTGTTCCCTGGGACGGCCTACCTTGTGCTTGTCTGGAGAGCCATAGCAAAGAAGAAAGGGATTCATCCGGAGGAAATACCCATTGTATTTGAAGACATTGAGTTACACCGTGCCACTATTCTACCCATTGGTAGAATTACGACGTTGACCGTGAACCTGCTTCCCGGTTCTGATAGATTTGAGGTTTGCGAAGGTGAAAGTACATCGGCTTCGGGAAAATTTTTCTTACCAGATCAACCAATACTAGTACCAATTTTGCCTGCGGACGTTAATCCGGGAAATGAGATACTCATGACAAAAGAGGACTTATACGCATATTTCCGATTGAATGGATTCGAATATGGCCCCACATTTCAATCAATTATAGAAGCCACAGGAGACGGTATGTAAAAAACATTTATTGCTTGATTCTGTAAAGTATCATTTGTTGTATAAATATGGTAAAATCCAATAAATAAGTCACCCTCCCCGGGGTATTACCCCCCCCCCCCCCGCCCAACGTGTATTACCTCCCTACCAAATATAAGTTCACTTTTTTCCTAGTAAAGTTTTTTCACAGCGTATAAACCACCTGTGTATAAGAGCATTCATAGGAACAAGGAGGGTTACGTAGCGATGTTTATTTTGTTTGTTGCCGTATATTATAAGAATGATACACGCAATTACTATCCTCTGCGACGGTTACCCTAATCCTGTTTAACCCCTTAGTTTTGTTGTATAGTGTTTGAATGATAAATGATTATGTTTTGGCATTCCATATTTACCTATTTATTTGACATATTCTGGGGAAAAAATTATGCCTCATCAGCATCTCAATCAATGCTATGGGCATGTAAGTGTAGATGAGATGAAAAATATTGTTTTGTATGCTTTATGTGAAACTTTTATTTTTGGAAAATAACACAAAGTTAAACGTTAAAATAAATGGCAAAAATCACCGATAGACCTTACCCAAAGTGTACGATTGTTATAATAATAAAAGGCAAACGCGGCTTTGTTGTTGCAAAATGCAACATCTCCATGCAAAATCATACAGTTTAAGTTAACTTTCAGCATCAACATTCGAATTCGAAATCAAATTTTCTGTTAAGTCATTTCGGAAAAGGTCTATTCACCTGAAATAAAATATCAGTAACTGGTGAAAAAAGAATAACATCTTAGCTCCAATAGCAGCCATCGCATCCATTGTTATCGCTCGTTTCACACACCATTCAGATTCTCAACCGAAAAAATTTTTAAGCGAAAGAAATGCAATGAAAATTGAAACAAGCAAGTTAAACCTTACTGTTTTGTGATTTGTGGCAGCCATTATTGAAAGTTTGTGAAACAACAAAAATATGGTCTCAATGCGTAACAATAAGGGCCTATTTACATGGATACCTGATACAAACTCAAACCGGTTTGTGATTTCATAACAGTCTGCAATTGTTTCTGTTTACATGAGAATTTCATATTTGGAATTGTTATAAGACAGCCCATCAGAATCAACAAAACAGCCAATTATAATCAAGAGTAGTATTTCTGGACATATACACAAATGCAGCCAACAGAGTTGTTCTAGGAAACAGGTGTTCTGAAATGCCAGGAAGGACTTTTCTCGTAGAATTTTATAATGTTGCTGAAGTCTTATCTAGAATATCTCCATTTCCCAAGAAGACGTTTTTATTTTCCTAGAACACCTACCTAAATTTGCCAGGAACAACTCCTTTTTCCTTAGAACACCTCAATCTGCTAGGAACTAGAACATTTTTCAAGCGCAAAAAATATTTTTTCTTGGAACAGCTCAATTTGCCAGGAACAAAATTATTTCCTCCTAGAACACCTCATTTCGCCAGGAACCAAACATTTTCTTCCTAGAACACCTCCTTTTGTGTTTTGTTGCAAGTTTATTTAATACAAGAAAGTTTAAGTATATAACATTATCATAAAATATAAGTTTAGATGTAATATTTACCATATTTACAATGATACTCTGTAGCAAACATGCTCGCTCATATCTCGGATCGGAGTCTTTCACATTCTTTCTTTTCGATTCATTTAAAATACAACTCGGGGAAAAATTAAAGTTATATATATGGCATGATCTATTAGCAATTCCAAGACAGTAAGATCTAAATAAAGAGCGTAATTATTCAACTAGCCTACAACTAAATTTCAATTTATATACGTAAGGAAAACAACTGTATGTATTTCGTTGCAATTGCTGCTGTCATGTATAATTCTTATAAAGTTTATAAGTTTCATTAAACCATGCATGTCGCATAACAAAAATTATGAAAAACTTCCCGTGGTGTAGAAATGTTTCAAAGCACAATGTAAGGTTTACGAACAATGTTATTCCAACGGTGTACTACATAATGATGAAGTTAGCAAACTATTGTGTCTATTCTTACATGTCGGTGAGGAAAGTTTGGTTAACAAACTTTAATGTATCACGTACGTAAACAAAATAAACTTTTATATACATTTCTTTAGTACGATCGTAACTGTAAAATCTTTGTAAAAATATATATATTCACTGTCAAGGCAGTCTACAGTATTAAATGTTTTATTCTAATACAGTCGGGTCAAAGAAACACAAGGGTTTATGCGAAAATGACAGGCGGATTGGCGGTAGCTAAACTTTCAAGGTTTTGAGGTAAACGTTCAAGGTTTCATTATGGAATTTATGTTTCAAAACAGGTGTTAAAGTTTACAAACAATCTTAATCTACATCTGTACTATTTGATAAGGAAGCTACTGTAGGTACAATACAAAACTACTGGGGCTAAAAGACATTATTTAGCAGAAATAATTCTCTAAATATAGGTGGTTAGGTTCCTCCCCTTCAAAAACGATGTTTTTTGTAGTTAGCTAGCTCCATTTTGTACAACATTTACTAGAGAATGTGAGAGATATTCTACTGTTTAAATCGGGAGAAGATAGTTAGCTAGCACCAAAAAAATGTTGGCTACGTTATTCCTTCAAAATGAGTATATTTTTGGTAGTTAACTAAATCCATTTTGTACAAAATTAACCAGGGAGCTTGGGGGACATTCCGCTCCATAATACAGTGGGTCTCAATGCATTTAAATTATGGAAATATATCTAGCTAGCTACGAAATGACAAGTGTGGGTAGGGTATTCAATCACCACCTACCTTTTCCTAGTCCTCTTACACTATTCTGATTAGCTTCTTTCCGACTTCGCATTTATAACTGAATGAACAGACAGGTCCAACGATAGTACAGGAATGATAGGGAACGTTAAATGGCCAACTTGGTAAAAACAACAACAACAAAATGTCCATTCATGCGACGATTTATTAACCTTTATTAACTCCGGCGCTAGATTTAACGACCCCCGGAAGGCTAAAAGCCTTTGCCATAGTTAACGTGCTTACAGGTATGGAAAAGTGCATGAAATGTGGAAAGCCCGGCATGGAAATTATGAATGGATAGCGTAGCAAACTTCTACTAGCTAAAGACATAGATGAATGAAGGTTGTCTTGGTCAAAATTATTATCAAAGTTAGCCAATGAAAACTTTAAAACTTATATAAATAAACTAGGTTTTGCTCATGACGTCATAGTGATAATGTCACATTTTAGTTACTTTTCCTCAAATTAAGCCTTTGGGGAGGAGTGTAGCATAACAATTTGATAAATACTGAAATATGTGTCAAACTACATTCATCATGCTGCTACTAGATACTGAAAGCAGAACCAAGAAACTCCAATCCTATCGCAACTTACATCTTCTCTAAAATTACACCTAAATTAAACAAGAATTTCGAAAAAATGTTCAATTAATTTATTGAATACTACCTAACATGTAAAATTTGAAGTTGTTAGGTTCCCCCCTCTAGCCATCAAATGTTGAAGATCATCTAACCTGGATAGGGTTAAGGTATATCCCAAGAGTTTGGAATAATGCGGCGATACATAATTGTTGAGTCGCACTTTGCGGAAGAGAATTACAAGCGAGAGTATATCCTGATGCAAGAGATTTAAACTTTTAGTTTATTGTGTACATTATTTTTAATATGATTTATAGGAGCAAAAGGCAAACTTCGCTGGACTGGTAATTGGATTACATTCTTGGACAGCATGCTTCAAATGACCATTTTAAATCAGGATTTTCGTGGCTTACAAGTTGCTGATCGTTACCAAACTATAAGTATCGATCCCTTATTGCATGCTGCTGTAACAAAGGATGGTACATGTGATGTAATTAATAGCCGAACATCAAAACTTGTAATAGCTGGTGGCGTGCAAGTTTATCGTAAGTTTTCTTAACACATAATCATTTTTATCAGGGCGTTCCCGTACTAAGGCCAATAAATTTAATTTTTTAATCAACATATATGTCGTTCACAAAAGGTGTATTTTCCACGGGTTTTGATTTCAAACCACCCTGCGTATTTTCATTTTAACGTTAATTTGTTATCCTTTATTATACGAAACTATAAATATATTTATTTATGGACTGCATAGTAAAGGTTACTTCCTAGATATACTTCCAGTCTAGTGTATATTTCTTATTGAAGCGTTTAAAAATGTTGTAATCGATATTTGTAAGGGTATATTTTGTTAACACTATAGTACGTGATATACCCCTGGAAATAGATCAAGTCCTTACTTATTTTTCTTTCTTGTTTGTTTTACTCAGGGATTTATTTAATAGATATGAAAAAGAAAACAATATTAGTTAAAGCTGATAATACTCCATCGTGTTTCAGTAATACATTTAATGTTGACAGGCGGTATAACCAGGCATCAAAGTACATTAATTCTAATTTACTTTAGTCAGGAGATAAATAAAGATATGAAATATATAGTTTTATAACCTAAAGCCTTAAGTAACTTACATCAAACGATCAAGTTAGAAATGGTATTTGAAAATCTATGTTCCTATTTCCAAGCTGGATGTGTATCTCACAACGTTCACAATACTGCTATCAAAACAATATATGTACAGAAACTAAATTTGTCCAAATAGTGTGAGAGGAAGTTGACAACAAAGGCAACAACATGAATATATCATTTCTTTTTCTCTAAGTTTTCAGCTCATAGAGCTTTACATCCACGCACTGCATCAAGGAGCACATTCGCATATTGCATTATAGGCATCACTTGTGGCGCACACAAACATATAAACATATATGACTTATGGTTCTAGCGAAGAGGTCATCCTTCGCACTGTGGCGTGAATGGGAGTCGAACCCGCAACCCTTGGATTGCAAGTTTAACTCGCTAACCACTGTGCCACAGCTCCACGACATATGTTGAAAACTGTTTTCTCGATATCAAGTATGTTATGAACGCTTTCACGAAGTTTTTTTAATTTTAGACTGGATGAACAGGCTGCGCGTTTAGTGATATAGATGTGATATATAATTTGATGGTTCCAAAAAAATACAACTTAGTCAATTAAAAATTAGTATATTGTAGCATTATCCTTTTTTAATGTTTTTGTTTCATTTAAAGGTTCTTCAGGCTACGTGGTTCAAACAAGGGCGAGTCGTCAATTACCAGTTCTCGAAAGTTATCAGTTTGTACCTTATATAGACAAGAAAATCCCGGATGGAATGCAAGAATCTAGAGAAATAGAATTTTCCAATATTTTGGGTCATGGACCAATGCTGAAGATTTGTTTGGACATCGTTTTAGAAAACAATAGTGCCCGGAATATAGATATTTGCGAAGTAGAATCTGGTAGCTACGGTGTTTATAAGCATGCACTCCCTCTTCTATACAAGCAACCATACCGGCATATGAAATACATAGCAACAGATAGAGATCAAAATGCACCATCTAGTATCCCAGCTGACCATGCTCTACATTATTTTGCTTGGGATACTATAGAGAAGCCCCCATCCACAATTGGAAATGTTGATCTTATAATTGTCTCAGAGATATCCAAACATGGAAACCTCGCATTGCAGATTATTAAGAACATAAAGGCCGCCTTACGTACACAAGGTTTCCTACTTCTTCACGAACGTTCTAAGGAAACAAAACATTCCATTGAATTATTATTCAGAAAAGAAGGGTTTGGCGTGGTTGCAAGTAAAGAAGCTTTGTCAAATTCAAACCTAATCTTATTTCGTTTGTTTCCAGAAAACGTAGATGAAGATCCTTGTGTTGTTGATATTGATGATACATCTTATGCCTGGGTAACAGACATTCAAAAGCAGTTGGAAATAGATGAAAAGCGACACATATGGTTGCGCTCACAAACCTTACCAACTTCCGGTATAGTAGGATTGACAAATTGTCTCAAACGTGAACCAGGTTTAGAGAGAATTGGCTGTATTTTCTATGCAAATGACCGTGACGATTGTGATACAAACCATCTTCCAGAAATATGCAAACTAAACTTAGCAATGAATATTTACAAAGATGGGGAGTGGGGTTCTTACCGGCATTTTCTGTTCGAAGATAATACAAGCATTCGTGAACATACGGAGCACGCTTATGTTACAATCCTAACAACTGGTGATCTTTCCACGCTATGTTGGATATCATCAGATCTAAAATATGCACCCATAAAAGAAGGTAACAAAGAAATGTGTTCAGTATATTATGCGTCATTAAATTTCCGAGATGTTATGCTAGCTACCGGGAAACTTGAACGAGGTGCATTGCCAGATGAAATTAAAGAACTTGATTGTATTCTTGGGATGGAATACTCTGCAAAGACACCAGATGGGAAAAGAATCATGGGTATGCTCCCTTCTAAAGGGTTGTCTACTACACTAATGATAGACACAAACGAAGTAATTGAGGTTCCTCATAATTGGAGCATGTTGGAAGCAGCAACAGTTCCAGTGGTTTACACAACTGCTTATTATGCTCTCATTATCCGTGGAAATCTAAAACCAGGTCAGTCTGTTTTGATACATTCTGGTAGTGGAGGAGTCGGTCAAGCGGCAATATCAATCTGTTTAAGTATGGGCTGCAAAGTATTCACTACAGTTGGAACGCAAGAAAAGTTAGAGTACTTAATACACCGATTTCCTAAACTGGAGAAAGCTCACATTGGGAACTCAAGAAATGTGTCTTTTGAATTAATGGTAAGAATGTTCGTGCACAAATATCTCACTACCACGTTTGTTCTTTATTCTGGTTGAACCCATGTAAGTCGAACTCCCATAATTCGAAAAATCATTTAATTCGAAGAGATTTTTCGGTCCCCTCAGGTTTCCTTTAATAACAGGAGAATCCTATAATTCGAAAAATCATGTAATTTGAACAAATATTTCGGTCCCCTGAAGATTCGAATTACGTGAGTTCTACTGTATATATAATTGTGGCAAAGTGTGATGCATATATTAGCAGAACCACATAGGCTAGAAACGTAAAACATTCTTTAGAATGATGCATTGCATAATTTAATCCTAAAAATGTTATGTAACTTTATACTGTTCTACGTGAAAGTTACACAAGATTTTACCATTCCTGAGTTAGCGTTCATCAAATTTCATTGTTTTGAGAAAAACGCGTTTAAACTTTGAAAAACTGAAACTGACGAAATATTTAACGTAAAAGTTATCTCAATACTCAATTTTACCCATTTATTTTAATCCCAATTCATTGTTTTTGATCTCAAAGTACCAAAGCACCGTTGGCTCTTAAATGTTTTCTTTGTATTTTTTCTCACTATATCCGTTCATTGTTAGTCCGTAGACTTCTCCATTTTTAGATGTATTAACGCATTATTTCATCCAATTCTGAGGCAAGCGAGGTAAGGTGTTAATACCTAACTTGAATAGAAAAAAAATAATGCAAGACATATTTGAAAAAATTTTTGAAATTTTTTAATGCCGCTTAGTTAAATCAGATTGAACAACTTGTAAACATCTTTGTTTTATGAAATAATAAAACAAATTTACGTTTTCTCGCTGTGGTAAAATTCTCGAAATATTGCCGTATTTTGAGCTCCATCTTCAGTCACGGGCTACGAAAAAAAATGAAACAATGCTTTTTCGAATCAGTAAGCATTCAGCATCAAAATAGGTCGGGGAATTTTTTGTTTTTGCGTTGTTCGTTTTTTATCGTCGTGTAAAGACTTATCCTTAAAAATATGGTTAATGTGAGGAATAGTATTGCTTATTTCATCATAACTCTCCAATGGGCGACGCGGTTTATTAGAGAACAACTTCAGGATTCTAACGATGTATTTTTTAATAGTAATCGTATCGGCATTTGGAGCTCATTTCAGGAAACGACAAAAAATAATGTTCATTTTTTTTTTTCTCGATAGCTACAAAAGCAAGCTTTTGCTTAGGTTGGTTAGATGGACAATTTATTAAGCTTTCAGCAAATGTATACCTTTATATATAAATTATTTGAAAAAAAGAGATATTTATGAAAAACTGAACATGTGTTGCGAAAGGTTCAAGTTTCCTTAAAGATAATCTCAGGCCGGCTAAGTGGAGATTTACGAGAAATGGAGAGTTACGAGAAAATGGAGAGTTACGGGGGAAAAGTGGAGAGTTACGGGAAACCTCGCCCACTTTTTCGTATACCACGCCCATTTTCCCTAACTCTCCACTTATTTTCAATATTAAAATTTGGAGAGTTATGGAAACTGGTAACTCTCAACTTATCTTGGTCGTTAAAGTATGGAGAGTTGCAAGAAGCGGTAATATTTTGGTCATTAAGAGACCATAAACGTTGCTGTAAGAAAGTAGTGTAATTTTTCTTCTTACGGTACCTTTACTTCATTTATACAATCTAAATCTAAAATTAAACTAAAATAGCGCATGGATTTAAAAACCAGTAAAGTTTCCAAAAATTGAAACTGCGAAATTAAAAAGGGACAAATGTTAGTTTTCTTATCAATACTTGTACTCTAAAAATTCAGAAAGTTGATTTTTAAGAATTTCGACTTGATCTCGAAATTTCCCCATTTGGTAATTTTAACAATTAATATAAAATTAATATAAAATAAATGGAGAGTTTTCAACTTCTGTAACTCTCCATTTCCTAACGACAAAGATAAGTGGAGAGTTACCAGTTCCCGTACCAATCCAAATTTTACTATTGAAAATAAGTGGAGAGTTAGGAAAAATGAGCGTGGAATATAAAAAAGTGGGCGTCAATAATCTTCCAAATCGGGTATCGTAAATTTTGACCGATTTGAAACTTCAACTGTCATGGCGTCAAAGCAAGCGGCAAGGAGCCGCGTGAAGTAAATA
>JANTOQ010845333.1:0-18305 GCA_027564595.1 Bythotiara depressa | reverse complement strand
TGCTCCCCCTAGCTTCCTGGTAAATTTGAATCATTTGGAGCTAGTTAAGTACCTCAAAGTTAGTGTTTTTGAATTGCATAGCTATCTAGCTACTTGTTTTTTTACTTTGTGCTTCTAAATTATGACTTTTTGCCACTGTCATTTTTTAGTAGAGCTACACTAGCAGTTAGTACTTATAGTGTAGATGTAAAAAAAATCTGTTTACAAAATTTACAATTATTTTTTAGACTTGTATATGAGGAAACATTGAAAATTTATAAGGAAATGTCGAAATTTTAGCCAAAACACCCTTATCACTTAAACTTGTGTTATTTTTGCCACGACTGTGTCCAAAGCATACTTTTCTATATTTTGCATATAGTAACAATGTGCACGTATAATTTCTAACAAGAGTGTTTTTGAAGGAAAAAATTTGTGCAATGTTGACATTTCAGCTATAATTCACTTATCGCATAAACCTTTCTATTTTTAAGCTACGACTGTGCTCAAACTAAACCTTTCTTAGCCTGTGAGTTAGTAACTATGTGTATGTCTTTTAAAAATATTTAGAGCTTGCTGACTAGTGTTTTGGTACTGCTTTTTAGGGAAAAGCTAGCTACATATCTCAAACATAGCATTATTAAAGTAAAAACCTAGCTAACCTCTATCATCATTTTTTTCTATATTTTTTGAAGCTGTCTTTGCCTTCGTGACCTTGTGTAAATGTTGTAAGAGCCTTTGTTACAGTGAGTAGAAGGTCCCTCTTAGCTCCCTGGTAAATTTTGAATCATTTTGAGCTAGCTATTATACCTCAAAGTTAGTGTTTTTGAATTGAGTAGCTAGCTACTTGTGTTTTTTTTACTTTATTCTTCTAATTTATGTATTTTGTCATTGAAATTTTTTAGTAGAGCTACACAAGCAGTTACTTATAGTGTAGATGTAGAAAAAATTTGATCGCAAACTTTTCTATCTTAGCATATAGTCTCAATGTCCACATGTAATTTCTAACTATTTAGAGCTAGCTAGCTGCTCAAGAGGACAAAGTATATGAAATGTTGACATTTCAGCTGTATATAATTCACTTATCACATGAACCTTTCTATTTTTAAGCTACGAGTGTGTTCAAACTATATTTTTCTTACTCTGCGGTCTTCCTATAAGCATATAGAAGCCCATGTTGAATGAATTTCTATTTAAATTGGCAGGGTCGCATCAAGGGCGATTTTAATAGCATTGAACCGCTATGGGCGCTCAAAAAAACGTCCCCCCAAAAATTTATCAGCACTTCAAAAAATTATGTTCCCTCTTTACTTGCTTTCTTGTTACTTGTGTTTACTTAGAATTATATTTACCAGTCGGCCTGAAAGAAAGAAAACTATACATCAGATAGTTTAATAACATCAAACTATTTTATTTTGCATTGTGGCCTCACGGAGCCACTAACCCAGGACTTTCTGGATACGACCCTGAGTGGACAAATAGATCTAATATTCTATCTAAAATTTCTCCAAATTTAAAATTTCGTTATCGATCTGTGTGATTTTTCAAGCAAAACGCGGCTTCTTGTTTATTTATGGGATATTATATATAATATTCAGTTTAGATAGATGCAGTTATATAATGGTGGCTGTTTTTTGAAATCTTTGTATGTTTTACTGAATCGAAATAAAGAAATAATAATAATCATCATCCAATAAAGTTGCATTAGTAGAAAAATCCACTTGTGCCGCTTTTGAAAGCAGGGTATGTATTGATTTACTTTGTTTTATACGTAATGGTGACATGGTTTTAAAAGTGATTCATTTTTCTAAAAACATTTTGCCGTAAATCCGACATCACGTTTTGGCAAAGGAATGAAAAACGTAAGCAGGAGTACAAAATTTACATTGAAATTTTGCTTTTGAGATATTACACTTTAAAGAATTTCTTTTGTAAACCTATTACCTATTCAATTTGAATAAACTGTGTACATGCTCACTAATTATTGTATTCATACACGATTACATAGGATTTTCATATCATACGCCATGATCATCAAATGTTTGGTGGCCACCGTTATTTATACTTTTTCCTATTCAGTTTGTTCTTAGAACTTGTTTATGAAATATATTTCAAAATAAATTTGAAATAAATTTGAAACACATTATGGAGAAATAGGGATTTTCCTGGACTACTACTTTGAAAAATAATAAAGTAATAACATGTTTTTTGTTTATAACGGTTTTTGAAAAAGTTAATTTCTTTTGCCAAAACTCCCCTGCAGTAAGTAGCCTTATTGGAACAAAATTTTGCATTCTGGATTTCCGCAAAATCTTTGTTTCATGGTTGGCATAGATTTCCGCAAATCTTTGTGTTTCATGGTTGGCATACTTTATTTTTAAAAGATTAATTTTAGCAGTTGCTAATTCTCATAATTAAATTATACATAGGAGTGGATGAGAATTTTGTTTAAAGTCCAGAAATAACTGGTACCCTGATTCACCTACAAAGCCAGAAATGGTCTAAGATGAAAAATATTAATCAACAATAGATACTAGGTAAGAAAATACTTCTACTGACGAACTTATTGAAATAGATTAGTGTTAACAATTTACATTAAATAAATTAATGCCTTTACCAGCAATGAAATGAACATGCGATTTTACTAGTGAAAAATAATGCATATAGTTTATTCCTCAGAAATAAGATTTCACGGAGGAGACCAAAAACCGCAAAATTTTCTTCCATTGGGGTACATAGACTGAAAATTTGTATGGCGTTCTTTAGAAATGGCACCGTTGTTCGACATAGAGGTAGTAATAACTGCGAATTAGAACGGACGATTCAGAAGTAAAATGCTAGGAATATGACAATCTGACATGGATCAGTAAACGAGAAATATAGGGTAAAATAAATTACTGAATTACATCATATAATTAAACAAATTTATAAATTCTTTATGCCTGCAAATAGTAAACAAACTGATGTCTTACCTGATCGATCTCTGATTGCTCTCCAGGCTGCCAAACGGATTTTAATTGAACTTCGTGTTTGCAACTGGAGTTGTGCTTTACGAATACCTTCCGGTGAGAGACCATCAAAATTTTGTGCGAGGAAGAGTGGCGGAGGAGGCGGGGTCACAGATGAAGTCCTAGATACGTCACTACTACTGCTATTACTACTATCGCTACGTACTCCATTATTTGTTATTTCTTTATTGTCTAATTCATTTGTATCTGTTTTATTAATTGCACGCACTTCCTCATTATCCTTATCATCAAGTTCTTCTAAAGACGTTCGTAATATTGAAAGGATGGGCGAGGCGTCAATGCCGTCACCAAACTCATCCATTTTATCATTCATAAGTTCCGTCGTATTTTGTTCTGTTATATTACCTTTCTTATTCCTGTGCATTAATTGCAGCTTTCTCAATTGTCTGTTTAGACTGTTTGCGTGCTTCTTATCACCCTCCTTCTTGACTATTTGACTGTCTGATGAAGTTTGTATGTTACCTTTAGCATCACTGTCTTCCTCGTTTACTTTAATGTCATTTAATTGTTCTTTTCTATCAGTGATGGATTGCAGAACATGTTTCATGGGTTCTATTAAGGGTTTTATATTACAGATCGGTCTAGGAGGAGGTGTATTTGGAGGCCCAACTGGACGCCTACTCGGCGGTGGAGTCTCTGATCTTTTTCTTTTGTATTTCTGAGCAGCTGGTACTACCTCACCTGGCCGTTTACGCAAAGGTTGCCCAAATGCCATAGCTTCGTTAACATCTGCCTCATCAATTGCTATGATCTAAACACGTTTATAAATATACAAATAAAATGAATACACACATATCCACATCAAGGCTACGGTGATGATTATGGGAAAGTCTAATTGTAGGAAGCCGTTAAAATGCCAGACAGACTTTGGAAGGAAAAAAAGATAAGAAGTAGTTAAGCGTTTTTGTTTTTACAGATGTATAGATATTTCCACTTTGAGTAATGGCAGTTGATCAGATCAAGTTTGTTTGTTTACTAATTAAAAATGTTTGTGCTTCATTCTGCAATAAATCACATTTTTGAGACATATTTTCCTCAAAACAAGTATATATTGGACGTCTCTACCCCCATCTCAGATTTTCTGATAAAATAATTTTAGTTGTAATGAGCAGAATTACGTTGACAATTTTGAAAATTCCTTTTAAATTAGAAATTGACATTCAGTATGAGCTGAATTTTTCTCTACCCACTAATAACAAGCTGAAGTATCTGCTTTAAAATCATTGGTAATTTCTTTGCTATTTTGCTTTTTCCAGGGGGGTTAATTATTGGAAGTTTAATGTAAAATACATTTGGTAAAAGTTGATAACCCCCCCTGGTTCCTCATAAAATTATATAAAGGTTTCCATGGGTAGTTAGTTTAATATAACCAGGAGGTATGTTTATGCATTAAAGTGTTTTTTTTCTATTCAAGTTAGGTATTAACACCTTACAGACACTTACATACACAACATTGCACCACTAGCTGACGAGGACAATTAATGTATATTGTCAGACTAGTGGCACACACAACATATAACATATAGTGGGTGTGGCCGCACAAGGACAGTAGGTCCCTCCATGTCGAAACGTTGACAAACGTCTCATCTGTAAACCTCTATACAAGATATAAATTTTTGCTCCAGCCGGGAATCGAACCCGGGATCACTCCATCAAAGGTGAGAGCGTTAACCACTACACTATGGATCCACAAAGAGTTAAAGATGTAATAGTTAATTATCTGCTAAAGCTTTGCAAGTGACCACAAAATTGGTATCTATCCCCAGTTCTAGAGTTAACCAACCAAGACTATTTTTGGTAGGGCAGGATGAAAAACAACCTTCTGTTTTGTATTATATACACAAGAGATTATCTCAGTAATTATTCTGTTTCCTTTCCCAGTAAATTGGAAATAATGAATTAAATATATACCTGATCTTGTTTTAATTTGAAAGGGTTTCCGAACGTGTGTATTCTAGCCAAACTTGGGTCGACTTCTCGAAGAGGTTTGTACTGATTGGTGTGGTCTTGATAATTTCCCATCTGAGCTATGGAAACTCTATGCCTGGCATCTATGCAGATAAAGAGATAGGTAAACTAACTTTCAAGTAGAAACAAGAAATTGAATTGCTGAGAATATTAGCTACAAAAAGATCAACTAAATACAACTGAATCTGTTAGCTCATGACAGTTGAGAATGTAGAATCAGGGGGTAAGGTCTGGTATGATCATAATTTGCTGAAAATGTACTTCAAATCTGAACAATTTTCCCAATAAATAAGAGGCTGCCTGCATTAGAAGAACGGATACCCTCTGTTTTGGGCAAGATTTGAGCCTACAAGAATAAAAAGGCAGCAGTATCCTCGCAAGTGTGAATATACAGATATTGACATAGCAGAAAAAAAACATATATAAATAAAAGCAGGTACCTTCATCATGCATACGACTATCGTTAGCAGTGACACGTAAAAAATTTGTTCGCATTCTATAAACGTGTTCCAACAAGTGGCTACGAGTTATATCAAATGGATTCTTGTAACTTCGAACTTGGAATTTCTAAAAAGCCAGTGAGTAAAGACATTTGACTACCGTGACAGGCTTACTGACTTGCTTTACTCAGCAACATGTTGGAAAGCTAGTGTACTTTCACAAGTAAATCTTATTGCTACAATTGATAAACCATTGCTTATATTTTCTTTAATCAACTTTCTATCACCTTAACAACTTTGGTCAATCAGATCAGTAAGGTGTTAAGTATTTTAATGAAATTCGAATGAGTATGAATATAACAGTTCTTAAGAACACATCTAGACTGTTGTTCTCCATTGGCTACTAGTTTTTATATAAAAAAGAATGCATTTTGGATTTGATGTTTTTTATAAGGAACAAAGGATATCGAACATTTCAAGACAATAGGCTGAAAGGGAAAACCCCGCAGCTATGGTCTTCAATATTAAACGTTACTCCGCCTTGTTTTCCATAAAAATGAATTGAGAAAATATATTGCTTATATGATTATAAAGAGCACATTACACTGTCAAGGCCGTGTTTTTATTTAGAATTTTTTCAAAATAATCCTTCTGCATAATTTTTGCAATATTTTTTTTTACTGATACATGTTGTTTAAATTCCATTTCTAAATTAAAAGCAGAGAATAATTTACACAACATGTGTATGTTAAAACATGGATATAAATTATAATGACAAGCTCCCTCTTATGGTTGTAACCTTGAGAACATACACAGCAGTTACACTGGGTGAAAAGAAGAAAAGAAAAAGCGTATCTGGGCAAAAGATTGGCTGCTGAAGGAACATGAAAGCCTAGGCTATATCCATTTTTCTTTGCTTTTCATTCTTTCTTGCATCTCCTAATTTAAAAAAAAAAGAAAAAAAAAGGAGAAAGTTTTTCCCAGGAGAATTAAAAAGTGAGTTATAAAAGGACGAAGAGAGAAAAACGGTGGGTCTCCTGGCTAGGAATTTAAAAAGAAGAGCTTACCTGCATTCTCAATGAACCTAGACTGACTGACAAAGATTTGTATGAACACATCTACGTTATGGTTTTGTTGTTGGCTATGGATATAGCTTTTAAAAGTCTAGGCTAGATACAGAATTAGTGTTAATTTTTTGGCACCTAGGAGGACATTATTGACTGGGCACCTCGCGTGCTTAGTTCTGCATAACT
The DNA here is from genome assembly GCA_027564595.1 of Bythotiara depressa. Lineage (NCBI taxonomy): Eukaryota > Metazoa > Cnidaria > Hydrozoa > Anthoathecata > Bythotiaridae > Bythotiara > Bythotiara depressa. The sequence continues at coordinate 11,636 of JANTOQ010845333.1, read as the reverse complement.
TTAATAATAACTTACCTGTAATTTTACAATAAAACATCATAACTCAATGGACCATTGATTATAATCGAATAGGAAACCAGCCACAATTTTTTCAAAATAAGTTTCCAAATCAAACTTTTTGATTTAGAAACTTATTCTAAAAAAATTGTGGCATTTGTTTTCATGCATAATTAATGAGACATTTAAAAAAATTTTACACGCTAGAATATCTTTGAAATAGTAATATTTTGAAAAATTCTGAATAAATAGCTTCGTGAAACATGGACTTTACTTGAAATTAATACATGCTCGTAATAACCGTGCCAAAATTCAAGGGAAATTTTGTCAGAAAACGTAGTTAATTAGGACCCGGATTAATTTTGTGTAATAAAGTGGCTTCTTGTGACAGAGCAATAAATAAATAAATAAATGACTGGCCATTTAAATGAATGATCATACCTCTACAGGAACAGGTAGATTTTTATTTGGAAATAATTCCACCTTCTCTCCATCACTATAAATAAGATGATGCAAAAAGAATATAGATACTATTCTAGCCATGACAATAGGATGGTCAAAGACTAAATCAACCAACACATAACCAGAGAAAAACTAAAATTAGATTCAAGACAAAAACATCTCTGAAGTGGGGATTTTTTTTAGCATCATTCATAAAATCTGACTCTAAAAAAATTGAAGCTTACTCAACTTAGTTAATCTTTGATATTTTTAGTGGGGAGAGCTTAGAGATGTTTTGAGAAATGCAGTATGAAAAACACTTTCAAATATGTGGGGGCTCGGAGCAAGTTTCACATACCTCTTCCTCTTCTCACGGGAGTTGAGTAAATCCTTGTAAAGGTATTGGTTGTAAGCTGAAACACTTTTGTGTATCAGCAGTTCTTTGAAATCGCGAAGTTTCCCATCAGACAGTTGTGGAGCCCTACAAGAACAGAAAAAAAGTTTCACCAAACAATAATTAATTTCGCCAAAGCAATATTTTTCAAACATCTTTAAAAGAAAATAAACACATACGTAGGGATGTTTATTTGAACAGGTTCTGGTCCATGTTGGTGTTGTTGACTATGATTTGTAATTAGGCGTTCTGCTTCATTCTTCGCTTGATGCTTTACTTTCTTTAGGTATGAGACAACGCTATAACTCAAAGAACCATCAACATGATCTGGGATAAGATTATTTGGAGCACCCATCCGCCTCAATGCGTTACGTAATGGCTAAAACAAAAACAATTTTTCACATTAGGTAGGTTTAAAACACAGGCTTCCGTGTTTAATATGAGAAACCAGTGCATAGTCATTATTTAAAGATGATGGTTTTCACCAGCATATCAACATACAAAGTTACAACATTAGTTGTTGAATAATAGAATACGAAGAAAACTTACTGCACTATAATAACTTGGCATTGTTTGAAGGTATTCGTCAAAGCTCTGGCGCCATTTTACTGTTGGTTTACACTTGTGGACCTTGAAGAGCTCATCTAAGAAAAAAACCATCAATACATGTAGAGTGAAAATGTATTGCATTTTTGTGCGACAATGTTGAATTTTGTAGAAATATATGGTGCGAATGAACAACAACTACACTCAGAATATCAAAAGTCTGTAATAGATTTATATCTTATTTTTTAAGCAATCTCGTAAATCATGACTTCATAGATGATAAAAATAATCACACAGAAAGATGGTAAACACAAATTATTCAATTCCCCCTGGTACTTATCACAAGTCTCAATGGTTACAGCTGCAAATAGAAGGTAAATTTACAATGTGTGGAAAATATTAGCATTTGTCATCCCAGTACTTGAACTCATAACGATATGATATATTAGTATGAGGTATGATTTCTAGAACTCTAGAACTTTTGTAGGATTTTCACCAATTTCACTGCTCGATGATGAACATCTCTCAAAACATAGCTCATGTTCAGAACCGTTGGGTTGTAAGCCCACCCACTGCTGCACAATCCCAACAAAAATGGATAAGCAGTCACTGAATGGCCTGTTTGTCATCTATATCTTTGGAACAATAAGTAAGGCATACACAAAGGATTTACAAGATTAAAATGGAAAAAATCATATACTTACCTAAAAGTGGCATAATAACAGTGTAGTTATATGGTAGAACAAATAAATTTACACACTGAAGATTTGTAGAAGCTTTGAGATAGCCAAAGGGATAACCCAATTCAGAAATTCGTGAACTATCACTGATATACGTCTGTAAAAAAATAAAAACAATTAAAAAATACAACAGAAATGAACTACATAACGAAGAACATCGGTAAAGAACAACTAAAAACATGGGTTTATAGTAATAATTTGCAACAGCCCAGCTTTAAGTTTGCTCCAAAACACATTGACAACATCGACTCTTGTCTTGCTATATTTTAAGAATATATGATATAACACTGCATATAACACTAAATATATAAAACTGTATAACACTAAATATAATTAGAGCACACATTCAAGTTGCCTGCCATGCCACATTTGGTTGTTTTCTTTCTAAGATAAATAGAGTTAGTGACGATAGTTCTTACCTGCCATGCCACATTTGGTTGTTTTCTTTCTAAGATAAATTGAGTTAGTGGTGATGGTTCTAGTTCATATTTATCAAATGGCATATTTTCGATCACCATTGCTTCAGTAGCTTTGCATTGAAACTTTACAACAGGATGACAATTTCGAGGAGGCTAAAATATATTCCAGTGGTACAGTTAAATACTTTCCTTCACATAGAAAACCTAACATGTTCATAAATATATATTAGTACAATTTGATTACCTTACATTAGCATAATTGTTGCGGAAGAACATGCTTAGTAGTGCATAACGTCGTCATCAAAACTTTGTCAGCTAACACATTCGGTTAATGTTTATAGTAGTTTCCTTATAACAAACCATTTGTTTTCAGGAGTATTAAGTAATATACACAAGCAAAAAGTGTTTCTATTCATATGCATTCTTACAAATCTGATTGTAATGTGTGTTTTCTCAGACACTCACTTTTTGAGGTTTAGACTTTGATTTTGTAGCTGGAGGTGCTTTTAGTCCTCCAAGTGTGAGTTCCAGAGGGCAAAGTCTCCAGAAATTTCCACATATTTTCACTAAAAGCTACTACCCTTGAAAATATATTTAGCTGTATTTATGGTTTCTGAAACCCAGCAGAAATAACGATATAACATATAACTATTGACGTGATTACCAGAAATGTCGCAAGAAATATATGATAAGAAATATAAATTATATACGCAATCATTGCACAATTTTTGTAAAAATTTAAAGTTTCTGATAGTTAAACTACAAGAAATTTTTGCTTAAATATTCACTTTTAACAAATCCTTACTAAATTACAGTACAGCAATTATGTTACTTACTAAATTTGTTGTTGTAGAATCTGGCCAAAAGTTTTCTGGGATAGGCCAATGACCAACTGTTCCTTTTATATTTGTTCTTACGTATATCATTCTTCGTTGATTTTGCCAAGCCGTAGAAGTAGTAATGGGTGTGTTTGGAGATACAACATTTCGATTTGAATCTAGAGAAGACAGAGGCTCGTCTCCACGCACTGGGTTTTCTGGTATTATTGCCGAGCTAGAAAAACAGTTTTCAAATGTAATCACCACAAACTAGAGTATCAGAACAGTTTCTAAGACTAAAATCATACAAAACAAATACCTTGTATTTTGTCCCTCAGACTTAATTGGCTTGAACGAGTTCAGCTGGTCACAGTCATCAGCAGTTCCATTCAAATGAGGATAATCCACAGGAGTCTTTGTAACTTTTGCAGGCAGTAGTAGTCTGTTTTGTGGTTGAAACAGTGGTGGAAGTATTCCTGGAATAGCTGGTGGTGGTAGTAATCTACCTATTGGTACAGGAGGAATCATACCTCCAGGAGGAATCATACCTCCTGGAATGGGAAGAGGTGGTGGTAATAGTGGAGGTAGTCCATGTGGAAGCAATGGAGGTGGTGGTAACAAACCTACCATTCCTAGTGGCCCATTACCAACTTGTGGATCAGGTAGTAGTGGGCCATTGATTAATGGTCCATTTAGAATATTTCCATTCATAATTGGAGATTGAATAAAACCATTAGGAATGCTCACAGGTGTTTGATTCATAGATACATCAGAGTTGTCAGAATTCACCATTGGAGAGTCTTCTTCATTCTTAGGAGTGACAGAAAGTGGTGTTTTAGCTCCTAAAACAGTAATAATTCTTGCTACTAATTGGACAAACTTAAAGATACAGTAGATATGCATTTAAAATATTTAAGCATACAAAATCTAGATGTGACTGGAATTGTCCATACTACTGATGACAGGTATACAGACAAACATGGATATAAAGCCACTTCGAGGATCAACAATAACTTGCTAGTTATAGAAAGTTGACCTTTATATAGAGTATGATATCTATGAAAAATTGAGTGGAAGAACTATGAAAAGTAGAAAAGTTTGACTGTATGTTCTTATATAATGTAGCCTCAGCCATGGGACCTAACTAAATTAATTCACCTGTTTCCCGTGGGGGATGAATGATTTGGCTAGCGTTAAAAGCTCAGTCTTCTTTCTGATTCATTGGTTTAAATTTGGATAGAGAAAACATTAGGTAGTCGTTACAACCCAGCTAAATGTCTCCTGAAACTAGCTTAGAGATAAAAATAAAAAGAGAGATAGGACGGGTGAGAAAGTTAGCTGGATCTCCTGGCTAAATGTAACCATCTTTAACATACCTTCTCTTGGTAAGACTTCAGGGTCTGGACCATGTTTTTCAAAGTTAATTGTAACACCAGGTATTATTATTTTCTGAGCAATTGATTCTAAGCTCTGCATCAAACTCTTATGGCTTGCAATATTATACAATTTCCCTAAACAGAACAAGAATATTCATTTATAATTTTCATCATCTCTTCATTATTAGTAAGGTTGATTAACACTCAAGTTAGAGACTTGATACAGTTAAATTATTCCACATCGTCAGCATTTAAGTCACATTTTGAATAAGCATTATATAAATCAACAGAGGTCAATATCACTATTAAACCTGATTACAACGTCACAGAGGAATTGCTTGTCACAAACAAATGCAACAATGTGAAAATAATGTGAATATCACTTTCTAGTGCTTTGTAGATGTGGCAAAGAATAATAAGTAATCAAACACCATACAAAAACATTGTTATAAAGGTGATTCCCTGACATGCTATAAAGGTGATTCCCTAACATGTTGGAGTATATGGATACATGTATTCAGGGTGTTAGCTAGGTAATATATTCCACATTATATGCATTCTTCATAAAGGCTAATCAAAACATTTTTCACAAAACACTGCACTTCCTAAAAAATGTTTCGAATATATAATTATAACCACTTCTGTCATATAAAGCAAAACTAGAAAAGAAGCCTTTTATTATTACCTACATTTTATAAAAATATATAATAAAAAACTAAGTGTCCTGGGATGAAGGTTGACATTACTACTCAAGAAAAAAACCCAGTACTAATCTCATTTGCTAAATTATTTGCTTGTGTTTACATTATCCACTGGATTTAAAATTAAAAAAAAATGCAAGTCAGGCCCGTCAGTAAAGAACTTAGGTGGTGAGTGATGATCGACCCCAAATTGTGGCAATTTTGAGGGGTGCAATGTCTTCTCCTCCGTATTTTAATATAAGTTATCACCACATGGTGCAACAGGCATTCATGCTTATACACTAGTTTTACCAGTCGAGGAACATTGTTAAAGCCAAGGCCTTGGCTTAGTAGGCAGTAAGCCCCAAATACTGCTTCAGCATAATGGATTCTGCCATTAACTTGGTGCTGGAGGGAATTTAAACCAAGGAAGCTTATAAAGATTTACTGTCCATACATTTTACTTATCGATTACTAGTGGCACACCAAAGCACATTCTAAAACCATTTTTGTTCCTTAGAACATTACAATAGAATGATATAAAAAATCTTTACATTCTATTGTCACAAGATCAAGAGTGGAAATGACGAGTTAACTTCAGTCTAGTAAAATATAAAAATAAGAAAATAGAAAAGAATAGCGATCACTCCATCTTTGTTTTTGTACTATAGTATGCTACTTGATACATTTACTAGCATGTTTGAATACATAAATAATTTTCAGGGGAAAGAGTATGGTAGAAGCAAGAGTTACAAAGAAGAAATGTACAATTTCCTTTACTTTCATCATTATCTTATAAATTATGTTTGTTTTCCTACCGTTTTCCCATCATCTAAATATTATCAAAGATAGAGTGTAACTACTATATTAATTAAAGAAAAGTGCACAAATGTTTTCTGAACAATGAAATGGTGTCTTAAATAATAGAACAACCAGGAATGTTTTGAGTATAAGTTCAAGTGGGGATTACAGATTTTAAATAAATAGACACAACTAACTTCAATAAAGGAACTAAAAATTTAAATACATATTTTGTACTGTTGGAAAACAATTACACAAGGGTAATGCTTCAATGCTGAAAAGTGGAGGAGCATGTTTTTCCTGAAGTTACAATTTGAGGAGAGTGATAAACATGTGCAGCCATCAGGAATTGCCTTGGCATTCGGCAAATGCTGAGGCTTTTGCAGATGGGATTTGCCTTTTTAAATATTTCCTCAGCAAAAAAATTGTCAAAGACTTTTTCAGGGTTCAAATTAGATGATCGCCAACTGGACTTTGCGTTCTAAATTCTCCAAACACTTGAAAATCATGATCCATCTGAATGCTATTTTTTAGTAATTTTACTTCAGCGCTATAGAATATCGCCTCTCAAGATATTTTATTTTTTATCTTGGCTTGTCAATGCTATATCATAATTCCAAAATACCTTTCTTGTCATGTTTAAAAAAGGATTCATAGAGTTTGATTACATGAATTATAATATAATACTATAACTGTAATTCCTTTGGGTCTATTTTTTTATTCTTTCAGGTGCAAAAGTTTGATTTACATGACTATAAAAAATGTAATACCTGGTTTCTATTACACACAGTACTATCGTAGTGGCTCTTTCACGTGTTCCTTATGCAATGTTTTCTTTGAAAAATTAAATCTTAATCAAAAGTTAGATTGGCACGTGAGTGTAACAATCCGGCAAATTTTTCCGAACTACACCCATTATTAGGTCGGCAAAACTGTCCTGGGAACCTTTGAAGGTCATCAATTATGTTGCTAAGGCTTAAGTATTACTAATGTGTATCACTAAGATTCCTTTAGGCAGCATTAAGAATGGTGTTTTATAACGATTTCACGTATCGCACACAACGACTTCCTTATTTAAAACATGATTTTACATACTCGGAATGAAGATTTCTTTCATCAAAACACTTAATAAAAAAATAACATGTCATATAACTCCTCAAATTACATTTCCGTTCTATATTTTAAAAAACGAGACGTGATAGATCACATGTTTTTCTTCTAGGAATAAAAGTGAAGACATTACGTTCTTATAATAACTTGTTTTTAATTAACTGGTTTGACAACCTTGTCAATGAACAAGTAAACAAAAAAATAGGGCTGTACTGAATGATATACAAAGATTAATATAAATGGTCTCTCTTATTAAATAATTATCTTCCTACTTTTCAGAATAAAACCACCTATTGTCGTAGTAATATCCTATTATTGTAGTAATATGAAGGTCATGTAAAAATTACGCGAGTTATATACCATAGGAGACATTTACTCTAATCTATTACCTTATTGGACTTAATTTTTGGCGAACTTTTGCTGCTGAAAAAATGTTGGTTTTCGGCATTTAAGTCCACCAAATATTAAGTCCGCCAAAATTAGGAGGTAAAATAGGGTCAAAAAATAAACTTTCACCTATCCCTGATGGCGGCCTTGAAATACTGTTGATGATCAAGTTTGAGCATGAAGACAAGAAAATGAAATTGTTAGTGGAGAAAAATTATGAAGAGATTTAGGTTTATGGTTTTAAAAATTACTTTATCTAAAGTAGTAGATGTCGTTATTTCTTAACCCCATAGAAAAAAGTATTTAAACAAAAAATGTCGGACTTAATTGCCGAAAAAATGACATTTTTTTCCAGCAATAAAGTCCGCCGAAAATTACATCTGCCGAAAGTTAAGTCCAATAAGGTAATGTAAATTTCCACTATTCTTAATGTTTCGTGGGTGCAGTTTCTAGAGAAAAACATTGTAACAAATCAAGAGATTAATTTCATCGATCTCAATAGTAATATGTTAAACATTGTTTTGCAGCAATTTTACGAACTACGAATTCTTACATTAAAAAACTGTTTTACAGCGATTCTATATGCCACGAGAGAGATATCTTACACCATAAAACTGTTTTACTGCAACATTAGATAACAGGAATGAATAATTCTTACATTGAAACACCCTTTTAAGGAGATTTTATGTGCCACTAAGTAAGATTTCTTACACTCTAGCTACTTGTAATACTCATACAGAGCTTATGGCCAACTAACACAAATTGCTTATTTTGACCACGTTGAGAACCAGCCAGAATAGTGAGTTGATCTTTCAGCATTTTCAGGAGATTGCAGGGCCTATTTTAACCCAAAATTGCATGAGATTATCGCACACAAATGCCCTGCCACCAAAAAATGTTAAAAAATTATTTTGCCAAAAACATAATGCCAGGCGGGGAGGTCGAAAGTTGCATTGCCCCTAAAAATTCAAAAATCTGCCCTATTGCCTATATATTTACCCCCTTTTGGATAAACTAGTGCTTTTTTATCCATCTTTTTCGCTTTTCACTTACTTTGATCTGCCTACTGTTACGTGCCCTCGTCGGTGAATTTGGACCTTGCAATTTCAGTTTAATCAAGAACTTACATATAATTTTCCTTTTCGCCTTCGTCGCACACATGCCCTTAGGGGCTAGATTAGGCCCTGGGTTGTTTATTTCTATTCTGACAAATTTAAAATAACTACAGGTATATACAACACAACGCCAGCTGGAACTTTTATCAGAAGAATGAACTATTATTTTTTTAAATTAATGAACTATTTTATATACATATATATATATTATCTTTTCATGCACGAATGAGACAATAAATTCATAAAAGGCAAGAAAATTAAACTTTTCTTTTGTATGAAAAATACGCATATAGAATTCTTAAGGTCGGTTTTATCGTAGAGCATCACAAATTACTTTTAGTAATGTTTTCACCATTTTGAAAAAGAATGATGGAAGGAAGTAAAAAGGATTAGAAAATGAATTCAAATTCAAAATAATATATCTCAGTGCATCAGGGTTTTCCACTAATTATAATAATGGCTTCCAGAAGCAATGTTATTTGAAATTATCTGAGTCACATTCTAAATAAGTAACTTCTTGGACATATTGCTTTACTTTAAAACAATAAACAACAGAGTCAGGTTTGACAAATTGAATTTTCACAGTAGATTTATGTTCAGAAACCATCTTAAGAGCAGCTATTGAGTTTGATTTGTAGCATTAGGAAATGCATTTTCCGGACATTTGGAGTGATTAAAATGGCAAATTTTGCCTTTCAAGGAGAAAGGAACCAAAGCTATTTTCACTACATAAATGTGCAAAACAATGCATTTCAATCTTAGCTTAACATCCAGGTTTTTAAACAATCCTTCTAGTTCTAATACAGAACTTTGCTATTCTACAAGCTTGCTAAAGCTCCCAAATGAAAGATAATTTTTTTATGAGTACGAAGGAGAAATTTGGTTGAAAATGATACTTCAGGATTTGGAAATATAATAACCTATACCTCCAGTCTGGTCACATAAATTGGATAGAGGAATATCTTCTGGCTGAATCAGTAACAATATTTCAGAAACAGACGATGCAAATCCAGGGACTTTAAGATTGAGAGCAAACAAACGCTGATCCCATCTGAATAATTCTTTAGTCAACTCTCCACCAGGGAGTAAATTATGCAAAGGCATGATCAGCTAGAAGGAAAAAAGAAAAAGAAGATTAACAATGCACAATCAATTATTTTTGTTAGAGAAGAATGAGAGAAAAACAATAATAAAAGTTGATACAAAATGTTTAAAGCTAAAACCTAATGTTTGTATAAATGTGATTTTTTAGGCAACTGATGAAATTATTGACTGTGTGATTTAAAATATTTAGGATGTAGATGGTTTTTGCAGAGAAATTTTGATTTTAAATTCATTATCTCCAAAAATAAGGTAAATCTTAGTGGGATGTCATTTGTTGTTTCCATAGTCACTTTACACATATATTATCATAGTCATCTTCTCTTATGTCAGTGTTCAGTTTCTGCTATCTCAAATATGGTCTGTAAAATTGATTGGTAAAATTATTTGGAATTCCTGCTTGATGACCCATCTTCATTTAGAAGAACCATCTTCAGCAAAGGGTAGTTTCGTTAATGTAATTTTAACGGTTTTCTTTGTGAGCGCAAAATGATTTTATTTTGATGTAATAAATTTTGATTTATTCATCTTGTGGGTTGAAGACCAACAAGGTGTTTGGTTTACCCTCTACATTTTCAACAAATTTTGTCAGCAGCTCTAAATTACTTTTTTGTAGATAACCCATTCATTTTAAAATGTTTGTTCAAAATTCTGGGAAGGGGTAGATGTTGACATTCACCACTTCTTGGTAATTGTAATTTTACACATCGGCAATTGTAAAATTGTTGACAACAAACAACATAGAAGGGAGCCATGGAAGAGTGGAGAAACCAGAGAAAACATCGTGGAGAGAGTTGTTCATGAAAAGAAGAGACATTTTGTTGGCTGCTTTCGTTCTTAGTAAGTTTATTGTTGTGTGCATGTGTTACTATAACGAAAACCGTTGCTGCTGACGAAGTAATGCTTCACTTATGTAAAATGATTATATTTAAGAAAAAAGAATAATATATATGGGATCTTGAATGGTTAGGAAATTAAACTCCTTGAAATTGTCAAAAATTCAAGAAAAAAAGGATTTTCATGGTAGTATGTGGCAAGGTTATTTATTCTTCTCTGTATTGCACATTTTCAAGAATTGACAAACACTAGACTTAAAATAATTAATGACAGTTCTAATGCATTTTAATAACTCATGACACAATTGTATGTTAATATCTATTTACCATTGCTCAAAACAACACCAGTAAAATTAAATATTTGTGTTGATTAAACCAGAGGTGAAACATAAATTAAACGGCAGTTACACTTATTTTTATAATAATAAACTTCCAGTAGCAGGTTTTTTTTACAGTCAGAAACATTTTCATAACAGTAGCAAGTTTATAATACTAAAAGTCATTGTTTGAATCCTCGCTGTAGAAAACAGAAATATAGGCGAGGCTGACAACGTATATGCAACAAAGAAAATATTTTACAAATATTAAATATTTTACTTTTATATACTGTAGTATAAAGAAGACTCAAAATATTATATTCCTCTTTCTGAAAAGTGACATATATGTCATAAGTCGAAATCACCTTTCATATGTGTGAGATAAATATTGGCTATTTGTCTTGAAATTGTTTATCTTCAAGTCAGCTGCAACAAACAAATATTCTAAACCAGAACTTGCTTCAATTATATATATATATATGTATATATATATAAAAGTATAAGCCCATTCACTTATTTAAGGATACACACCGGGAAAAAATGGAAAAAAAATGCAAT
>JANTOQ010844222.1:0-18307 GCA_027564595.1 Bythotiara depressa | reverse complement strand
GCTGGTACAAAAGAAGAAGATACTACTAAGATAGGAAAGTTTGGTTTGGGATTTAATGCTACGTATCATCTAACAGATGTACCTAGCTTTTTGAGTGGTGATAGCTTAGTGATTTTTGATCCACATACTAAGTACCTAGGCAGAGCATTGAAAGGAAAAAATCAGCCGGGTATTCGAATTCGTCTCTCCAAGAAGAAAGTAGATTTGGTTGAGTTTAATGATCAATTTAAAGTATTTGACGGCTTATTTGGTGTCCACTGTGATTTTGAAAACAACAATGTAGAAACCTTTAACGGCACATTGTTTAGGTTTCCATTGCGTACTTCTAAGGCTGCTAGAGAAAGTGAAATAAACAAACTTGAGTATACAGACTATGAAATTAAACTTCTACTTTCGAAGTTAGAAGAATCTTTAAAGACATTGTTATTGTTTACAGAAAACGTCAAGACAGTAAAGGTATTTCAGTTGAGTAAGCATGCTAGTGACCCGAATGAAATGGAGGAACTGTTTTCTGTGCAAAAAACAGTAGAATTTATACCAATGCAAGTCTCCGGTTCGGGTAGATCTATGGGTATAATGCAGGAAGCAAATTCAGTTTTAAATCAAGTAAAAATGAATCCATATTTAAGTATTCCACATGTTAACATTATGCAGAAATTGAGCATAGCTGCTAGTCTGACAAATCATATAAAAAGTGAGGCAAAGTGGCTGGTAAGTTCATGTATTGGTGAGACAGAATCGTATAATTTTGCAAGAAATAACAAAGGATTACTTCCATGTGGTGGTGTTGCAGTTGAATATCAGGAAAGAGTAAACAGTAGTATTGCAGTAATAACTGACTCTTCTGTGAGTAATGTTTTCTGCTTTCTACCTTTACCTGTAAATTCTCATCTACCTGTCAATGTGAATGGTTGTTTTTTAGTATCTAATGATCGAAAGCACTTAATTAAGAGTTCCTTTGATGACAAACAGTATGGACTAAGTAAAGACTGGAATGATATCCTAGGAAAAGATATTGGTCGGGCATATTTTCAATTATTACTTTATCTGAAGGGCTTGTATACTAATGTAGACATGGAAGAATGGATGAAAGTATTCCCAGAGTTACCATTACCAGAAGATACACCATGCATTACTGAAATTGTAAAATCATTTTTAACTCAAGCAATGCTTTCCACAGAAGGCATATTTCCTGTTGCAGATAGAAACATTTCAGTAGCTTGGGTTAAATGGAATGATATTGTAATTCTTCCTCCAGACTTTCCAAGGAAAATATTGGAACCTGCCACATCTTATTTAAACTGGTACTATAATGTGAAAAAGCTTCCAAGCGTATGTCTTCAATTTCCATCCAAATTTATTTCTTTGATTAATGTACTTGACCTAAAAATGGCAATGATTGATGAGAAGGAATTCTTTGAAAGATTCTTTGCACTGCTAAGTAGCGACGGTATTGATGCTAATGTACGAAATCAGATTGTATTGTATGCTTTATGCCAAAACCCAATGCCAGACTATCTGAACCAACTGATGCTGACTATTCCATGTATTCCTACCAAACCGAATGGGCGTATGCGGCTCCCACAAGATCTTGTAAAAATAGGAAGTAAGGTTTCCATGCTTTATGATGTGGAAGATGAAGTATTTCCTGTTGATGGGTTTTCCCATTTTGGAGCATGTTTGGAAAGTTTAGGTATGCGTAATTATGCTTTGTCTTGGGCAATGGTACTTGATCGAGCAAAGTCCATTAAACCATTGACATGTGTTAAGGAGGTTTCTGTAGCATTGAATAGAAGCAGGAAGTTACTTCATTTTATGGATGAATTATGTTGTGAAAAGACGCAGTGCCCTGATGATATAAAGTCTGAACTTCATAAAACTGTTTTCTTGCCAGTGTCTAATGCAGATGATTTAAATAGTTTGGCATGGTATGGTAAAGATTGTGATTTTGGTGCCCCAAACAATATGTTTTTAAAGAAACATACAGATTTGGTAAGCTGTTCTTCTTTGATATGTGCTGATGAGTTCAGCAACCAGCTGACAGATTTTCTCTTCACTGACGACTTACCTCGATATAGTGTTGTGAAGCAACAGATAGATGCAGTTATTTTACAGTATCAAACTGTAAAGAAATTAGATTTATACTCCAAGAAGTTACTCTGTGCTTTTTACCATTACTCACAAACCATCCATAACGAGGAACAAACAAGGGAACTATCACAAATGAATATAGTATACACAGATACTGGAGACTTAGTGTTGCCCCATAAGGTTTACATTGAAATAGATCAAGAAATACCTGGACATATGTATAAGTTACCATCAAGTCTACACTCTATCTATAGTGATGATCTAACTAAACTTGGTGTGAAAACTAATGTCACTGTTGCTGATTATTATAATGTACTTGAAGAGATTAAGAACATGTATCAGTTTTCATGTTTATCAGATGATCTATTACACCCAATATTACACAGTATTGTCCCATTTTTAGTTAAAGAATGGAAACATATTCCTGAAGCATCAACACTCTACCTTCCTGATCATAAAAGCATCATGCGTCACGTGGAGACTATGTGTTACAAAGATGTAGCTTGGGTTCCAGATGAAGTAGACACAATATATGTTCATGAGCAGATTCCCTATACTTCATGTGAAACACTTGGAATTAAATGTTTGCGTAGTTGCTATATGTCAAAAAATGTGATAGGTCTTCCTTTTGGTCAACATGAAAAGCTAACAACACGAATAAAAAATTTACTGAAGGGCTATTCAAATAAAGATGATGCCTTAAAGGAAATTATACAGAATGCAGATGATGCTGGTGCAACTGAAGTAGAGTTTCTGCTAGATACGAGGCAACATGAAGATGAGAAAGTCTTTTCTGATAGATGGAAAGAATTACAAGGCCCAGCATTGCTTGTAATCAATAATGGAGTTTTCACCCAAAAGGATTTAGAAGCAATCCAAGCACTTGGTGAAGGTAACAAGAGCAATGAGCCGTTAAAAACTGGGAAGTATGGCGTTGGTTTCAATACAGTTTACCACATTACAGATTGTCCATCTTTTATGGCAAATATAGAAGGGAAAGGTGATGTATTGTGTATATTTGATCCAAACCTTCAGTATTTTGAGGATGCAACAAACTCTCATCCAGGCGGAATGTTACTAGATGCAAGAAACAAATTGGATACAACATTTACAGATGTGAAGTCGTCGTATCTGATTGATGAATATGACTGGGAAAACAAAACGTTATTTCGATTTCCTTTAAGAAACGGCAGAATGGCAAGCAGATCATTGCTTTCAAATTGTGAAACATCTGTTTCAGATGTTAACGATATGATAACTGTTATCAAAAAATGTGCCCCAGGATTGCTTTTGTTTTTAAATAATGTCAAGACGTTATCATTTACGGTAATAGACAGTTGTAGTGATAAAACTAACAAGGAAACATTCATTGCAAAGCCATACAACATAAGTGATACGAAGTTGAAGGAATTTAAAGCTTTCCAAAAGATTTTGGCAAAGAAGCTTGGGAATGCTGCTCAGTGTATGAAGACAACAAAAAGACTTTCATATAACATTTGCTTACAAAAATACAGAAATGACCACTTTGTTGCTGCACATCACTGGAATGTAGTTGAACAATGTGGTTTCTCTGACATGTCAGAATTGCATCCTACTATACTAAACATCATAGAGACCAAGCAACTGTGTTTGTTACCAAAGGGAGCAATTGCCTCTAAATCTATTGATAAACAATGTGAGAAGTGTGAAATCGACCAACCAGAAGAACGTGTGAAATTTGATGTTAAAGATACAGGTGTCTTCTGTAGTCTTCCAGTTCCCATCAGTAGCGGCTTACCCATTTTGGTGAATGGGCATTTTGTTTTAGATTATGAAACTAGACGAAATTTGTGGAGTGGTGTGAATGACACTGTAGAACGATTGTGGAATAATACTATAATAAGTAAGTGCATTGTACCTTGCTACATTACTCATGTTGAAGCTGTTGCCAATGAGTTATCTGGTGCTTATGATTCTGAACAACAAAAGGAAATGGAATGGAAAATACATAATTATTACAGATTGTTCCCAAAGGTTCATGAAGAATCAAATGCAAAGGATTACTGGAACTACTTGGGAAAGATGTTCTATGATTATATATGTATGAAGAATATGAAGCTTCTTAGTGTCTGCCAGGTCGACAATTCTTATCTGACATTTTGTTCACCAAAGGATGAGTTCCTCTTCTACAAACCAAAGGCAGTATCCCCACATCGTGAAGACTTGTTGAAAGCTGTACAGTCTGCTTATGTTGCTGCTGATATATTGCCAAATAATATTGTTGCATATTTTGCTACTGCAAAGTATCCACTGACAGAGATGACCCCAAAAGAATTACACAAAGCTTTAATTGCTCTGAAAAATGACATTTTACCACAAAACAAAAGAGAATGGCCAATAGGGGACACTGTAATGAAGACAGTTAAAAATGCTGTGCTGATTCTGAATTACTGCATGAAAGAAGATACACCAGCTGATAATGCTGTGATGATTCCGACTTCCGGCATGAAAGGAGATAAACCACCAATAGAACTAGAAGGTCTCCCACTTTGTGTCTTAGCTGATGAAACAGTAGTTATATTCTCCAGGGAAGATCAAAAATACTTTACAGAATTTAGCAACATTCTCAAAGGTAAAGAAAACCTGTTTGTACATAACAACATTTGGAAGATGATCACTGTTGAACACGAGCTTAAAAAATTTGATTGTTTTAAGTTATTTTCCCTTGATCAGTTTGCATTGTTGCTGCCAGATGTTCTTCCAGCAGAGCTGTTTAAAAATCGTGATGATCAGATTAAATTTGAGGAGGCAACTCTTGTTACTGGGGAATGGTTACGCAAATTATGGAAATATTTTATATCTGAAAAAGAGAAGATTACTGAAATTGATGACTGGTCTTTGTTACTTTGCAAAGTGAAAGAAAATTCAATGCTGTTGCCTACCAGATATCGCAAAGCTGTTCTCTTACTTTCTAGAGCATATCGCCCAAATGTACAAGATTTAGTGGAAGTGCTTCGAAATGAGCTGTGTGTTTATGAAGCTGTAGATGTTGAAGACATTAATGTTCAATCCTTTAAAACAGTGCAAAAAAAGGTGTATCCTACAGGTTCTTGTGAAGAAATATTTGGATCAATTGATGTTACAAGTGACTTTATTGAATCCATAGTGTTAGCATACAAGCATAAAGCTTTTAAAGATGTTTCTTTAAAGGTTGCACTAGAAGTGTTAAGGCATTTGTCAGGGCTTGTGAAAGATTTCACATTTGATGACAAAATAAAAATAATGAGTTTGCCTTTATTTGAAGGAATTAATGGCCATATCTCTTTTGTATCGGAGAACATTGTTGTTATTCCTAGACTTGATACCACTGTTAGTATGGATGTTTTGAAGGTGCTTGAGGAGGAAAACAATTGTACATTTGTAAAGTATCATCTTGAGGTACGAGCTCTTTACAAGGCTCTTGGTTTTATAGAATATAGCATATATACATTTTTTAGGACATACTTCCTTCCTCATGTACATTTATTGAGTGATGATGACATCTATGAGGAGATGGTGTCTGTAAGAAAGTTGGTAGAGCGTGAGGATATTTGTGGAGCAAGTGAAATTAAAGGACTCTTGGAACAATTGAAAAATGTAGAATTTCTTCCATCGAGAGATGGTATAAGGAGATCTTGCAAGGACTTATATGACCCTAAAAAAGAATTGTTTACATTAATGCTTGATGAAAACGATTTCCCATCTCCTCGTTATGGAGATATCGAATGGTTACATTTTTTAAGAAAAATTGGGTTGATAACGGATCTCAGTACACAAAACTTCATCAATTTCGCCAAGAAATTAGTGCATGATAACAAGCAAGAGGGAATGCGAAGGCCGTCAGAGTTGCTATGTACCAGTTTGTTTGGATCTGATCCTAAGTTCTTGGACCAAGACTTCCTAAAAGAAATCAAGTCAATACCATTCATTGTCCCATTAAGCATCAATGAGGAACTGGAATCCATTTGTCAGAGTAGGAATTCATGTTTTAAGGAGGGGGTGTGCTTCGACAATGCTGCCACTCAATCACACTTGAATTTAGTTTGGACAACAAACACAATACTTCCACCATATGCCTGTAATCATAATGAAAACACTTTTCATAAGAAAACATGGAAGAGTAAAGCCTATCAACTTGGTGTACGGATATATCTGACTATGCCAAACAAGAGTGATATAGACCAGAGTGAAGATCCACCTACATCCGTAATTGAAGAGAGCGAAGTCATTCAACATATACAGAATATTACTGGGAAGAAGATGGACATGAAGAGTAGGACATGTAAAGTCATTTCCCCGAAGTTACAAAAACGTTTTGTGCGAGTACTAATGGATTTTTATAATTACTTTCTCAAAAGCAGATCATGGAGAACATACAGATATCTGCTTGATTCAACATGTTTCATATTAGTTGATAAAAATACCAAGCTAGACATCCCAGGAAAAGCAGTGTTGTCTGCAGTGCATGCACTTACACCATATATAAATGCAGTTACGGAATCACTGGGCATGTATTTCAATATGTTTAGATTTCTAGGGTGTGCAGATAAGCCAACACTTGATCAGTATGTGAGCGTTTTAGATGAAATGAAAGGAAATGTTGGTGACAGTGTATTAGATCCAAATGAACTTGGCATAGCAACTAAAACAGTTTGCTGCATTAGTGATCTTTTAAAATTAAGTAAACAAAATAACATAGATCGTAATTTGTACCTGCCTACAGTGACATTTCACCTAAATGAAGTTCGCTTGACATTGTCAGCAGATGCTGTGTACATTGATGATTTCCATATTGAGAACAGATTATTACAATGGAAGGAACAAGTTCTTCTGACACACTACGATGCAGTTGAAGATCGTGATGGTATGGTTAATTTTAACTTGGTACAAAATCTTCCATCAATAGCAAAACCAAAACTCCTTAGCCAGTCTATAGAGGAAGTTTTATCAGCTGTTACAAAACCACTTAATGTTGGAGCTGATCACATATCTGAGGAGATTAAGTCAAGACTCACATCACCTGTTTTTTTAAAAGGATTTGAACGATTGCTCAATCATGAACAGTGGACACATTCAAGTGAAGTAGTAGATTTTGATATCAATGTAATAGGATTGGTTGATGTTTTTGTTTTGACAGAAATTGTTACTCATCTCAAGTACAATAATACAAAGATACCCGAGAGTCAATCAAAGAAACATTTGTTTGTGGACAGACAGGGAAAGACTTTAAAGATATATATGGCGGCATCTATTTCTCCTACAAAGAAGCAAGAAATTTACTCAGACATTGCTGATAGCTTGTTACAATGCTTCAACAACTTACTGCAAGACCCACATACAGTTTTGTTGCTGCCACTAATTATGGGTGTGCCGTTGGAAAATATATCATCTTTGTTAGATAGCAAAGGAATTTGTCGTAATAGATCAGAAGTTGGTTTTTTAAACTTTGGTCAATTACCACAGCCCGGGGATTATGTGCCACTAGAACTACATGCACTACTTATAAAAGGGCATGTCGACTTCAACAAGGATGAATTTGTGGGACTGGAAATAGATGAAGGTGAAGATTCCTTTTATGTTTATGCAGTTATCCGTCGTCTGGATACCAACCCAAACTTATTTGAAAGAATATATGGTGTTCAGACTACACCCATTGAAACCACCCTAGATAAAATTAAAGCATTGGAATTGTACAGATTTGACCGCGGGTTCCAGAAATTTGCTGATGATTCAAATCATGGGAAAAATGTATTAACTAATTTCCAAGGATCAAATGTGGAACAGGAGAAAGTATATTTCATTGAAGATGAAGAATTTTCTAAAACTCTAGAAGAGATTGTGGCAATTATAAAAGAATTTCTTCAAGGATGCTTAAACTTGTCACCAGCAGACAAAAAGAAGGCAGTTAGAAGACTGTATTTGAAATGGCATCCTGACAAACATCCTACAGAAAGAAAAGACTTGGCCACCAAAGTATTTCAGTACTTGCGCAATGAATTGGAAAAGATGGATAAAGGATATAAATTCAACTTTGATTCTTGGGATGCACATGCATATCATGAAGCTAGGTCCTACAGTGACTATTGTTGGAAATTTAGTCGAACCTCTGGTGCTTCACAAGGTTACTACACACCACCATCATTCCAGGAAACAAACCCACAACCTACTGAATCTAAACGTTGGTTTAGACAAGCACAGTGTGACTTGTCAGCATCACAGCAGGACAACACAAGATCATATGAGTGGATATGTTTTAAAGCTCATCAGGTTAGTGTGACTTCATTCTTAGCTAGATCATTTATAATGTTGAGCATTTTATTTTGCAATCTTGAACATTTCTATTTTTGAAAACACGATCACGCCGCCACATGTTCATTGCATTCATTCTTCTATTGTTTGAGCTAATTAAGTTAAATACTTAGTGACATATATGAAGCCATTAAATTGGGAAGTAGTTTTTTAATTTATTTACTTTTCTTCATTTTATTTCTTCATTTTATAGCCCAACTCTCAATTTTGTGTATAAAAATACACCAGAGAGTACAAAGTTTTGTTAATATACTGTTTAGTATGTACCTGTATTATACTCCTGGACATTAGGACATGTTTTATAATGTCAGTGGTTTCCAATGGTTATAAAACTGTCGTAGAACAGTTTCCCAACTTTTGTGCAATTTAATGGAAACACTGATCATGGAACACAAGTCATGTTGTGCAACAAATGTTGTAGAGATAGAAAAAAGTATAATTCCACAACAGTTGTTGTACGACTACTCAACGCCGATTGTTGTGCAACAGTTTTGCAACCATTGGAAACTTTAGGTATTTGACAACTAGCCTGTTTGAACTAGCAACTTTCATTATAACTAACCTGTTCGAACATTCAATATCCTGACATTTAATGTTTAAATAAAACTCCAACCAGGGCCATTTTAGACTGGGCCTAGCCTAATATTTTAAATTCCAAATCTTAAATGCTGCTTCAACAACATGCAAAGAAGAGCTTCTTTCCTGAAATTTTAATTTATATTATATTGTGCTATAATACACATCTCCTATGTCAGGAAAACCCAAAAAGCTGCATCAACAAGACAGATTTACTCCATCTTGTCATTAACTTGGGGCAGCAATAATTAAATCCAGCCCTTTTAATGTGGTTAGCCATTTCATACGCATCTCTCATGTATATCTTGGTTGTATTTAATCAATTTTGAAATTATTATTTCTTCTCACATTACAAATTTCAAATAAACATTTATAATGTAAAATTATGTTGTAGTCCTTTTATTTTCTAAACAGCACAGTTGCAAAATTGCATAATGAGACAAAAAAATTAAATGTATGCTAAAATGAGACTACAATTTCACACTATTTCTCACTAAAAGTACATTTCTTACATGAATTATCTTAAACCAATCAGAGTCCTTTAAGTTTCTTTTGGCAGAAAACTTTGTGAAGTGGAAAATGTGCTTTATACATCATGCTTATAAGAAATATCCATCCACACCAATTCTTGAAAGCAGCCAATGAAGGTGTTCTAGTGTTGTGTTAGCTATGGAAAATAGTGAACTTGAGAAATAATGAATTTGGCTTTCCTGGCAAAATTAGCTTCTCTGAAGAAAAGATTTCCTTTTCACCAGGCAATGCAGAAACCATCAGAACACATCTATCAGTTTGTAACATGCCTTCACAAAATGTCTGCAAGTTATTTCGTTATCAGTTTTATTATATTCACAAGGGACATGGTCATAGCCAACACTAGTAGTAACAAGTTCCGAAAAGGACCTTTACAGGGACGTCTCATCGAGTCTGTGGACAAACAAAGCAAGGATATCGAAAACACATCCATCATATTCTGAAGATAACTCTGTACATAAATTGACGAACAATCCTAACCACAGAAAAAGTTACAACCACAACCAAGGTGCACAAAAACAACATGAACATAAAATCGAACACAAAACCTGTGATACATAGATGTGGCATGAACGGTCCAAGGACAAAACCTGTCACAATTGTGGAAAACTTGAATACTTTTCAAAAGTGTGTAGGTTAAAACCTGAAAGGCTACGCAAATGCACATTCTGGTGCAAGTATCTCCAAACCTGTACTGCATAATGGTGACGACATCTACCTTTTTCATTTGACAACCGCAGCAAAATTGTGGATGTAATCAAAATTATTACTGCACCTCAAAATGCTAAGGAAGTACAATCCTTTCTGGGAACAGTCAATTACTCAAACCAGTTCATTAAGGACTATATTACTCTCACCACACCATTACACAATCTAACAAAGAAAATTGTTGTATTTGAGTGGGGACAAGAACAAACAGCTTTCGATTTGCTCAAAGAATGCCTTATAAACGCAGTCACACTGGCTGGCATATTACATTCCAACAGCCGATGCAAAAATTATTGCTGATGCATCACCCCATGGTTTAGAGGCAGTATTAAGCCATAAACAAGCCAATGGATCATACCGCCCCATATCGTATGGAAGTCAGTCTTTGACAGATGTGGAAAAGCGGTACTCTCAAACTAAACAAGTGGCCCTTGCGGTTTTATTTGGTTGTGAACATTTTCACTTATTTGTGTACGACAAAAAAGTTTGCCTTATCACAGATCACAAACTGCTTCTAAAGATTATTTCATAGAAATCACAGCCACCACCCAACATAGATGCCTTTTACATCTTCAAGCTTACGAGTACGATCTGATTTACCAGCCTGGTAGTGAAAATACAGTTGACCTCATTTCTCGACAACCATTACCTGAGTTGAATCATACCAAACCAGATGATTCTTACATTCGGCATTTAGCAACAAGAGGCTATAACAAAGTCATACAGTCTAAAGACATACAAAAGGCTACAGACTCGGACTCAAAGCTTCTGACAGTCATGACCGCCTTGCTCTCAAACTCGTGGCAAAAGAAAGATAGTAAAAAACATTACTATGGCTGCCAATATGACATCCATAACCGATGGCCTACTGATAAGAAGTCGCCAACTTGTTATATCAAGTAGTCTTTGACCGGCACTACTGTGCCTGGCACACGACGCATCAGGGAATAGCGAAAACTAAAGTGATGTAGCGAAAACTAAAGTGATGATGAGTGAAAAGGTCTGGTGGCCCGGCATTAATGATGATATTGAAACTATGATCAAGAAATGTCAAATCACAGAACCAGCTACCACTGGACATCAACCACTTAATCCAACGGAAATTCCTAAAGATCCTTGGCACACAGTAGACATGGATATCCAAGGACCTTATCCAATAGGGTACAGCATACTAGTCATCATGGACTATTGTACACGTTGTCCCCTTGTGACTGTTATGAAATCAACAACAAGTTCCAAACTTAAAACGTCACTGGATGCAGGGTTCATTCAGTTCGGATACCCACATGTCATGGTAAATGATAATGGTCCACAATTTACATATCTGGAATTCACAGATTATCTGAAGCTGCATAACATCAAGCAACGACCCACTATCCCATACTGGCCACAAGTAAATGGTGAGGTGGAAAGGTTCAACCGTACCTTGAATCGATTTAACCAAACTGCTACAGCATCAGGGGAGAACTGTATCAAGAAAGTCATTAATTTCTGCTTGCTTACCATACAACTCCTCATTCTGTCACTGGTGCATTGCCAGCTACTCTATTATTTGGTCGTCATATCAAAAATGACTTTACAGCTTTCACCAAACCATCTGATGACACCAAAATTGATGTAAAGGATGCTGAATTTAAAGCAAAATTTAAACTTTCATCCAGCCATTTCTTACCATGTTGGACAACAAGTCTTAGTAAAGAACATGAAACCCAGCAACAAATTATCAACACCCAGGAACTCAGACATTTAAAAAATAGTTCGAGTAAATCAACACAGTATTTTGCTTCACAGGTACTCCGTTCAAAAGGACATATTAAACCCATTTATGGGACAGTGCTTCAAGTTGATCAGGGCAAGGGGAGTCCTAAAACCTCTTGGGCAGGAGGAGAATGTAAGGGTAGACGAAAGCTTAACGATGGAAATGACCTCAAGTACCTGGACAAAAATTATAATCGTAATGTCCCAGTGCAACCTGGTTACATCCAGCCAAGAATAAGTCTACATTTCCGTTGTGAAGAAATTGAACAAATCTGGAAATGCTCAAGTGGAAACCGTGATGATTCAAGTCGAGGCGATAGCAGATGGAATAGGCAAACAAGAATACCAATACAATATCGAAGTGAAGATTTATAGTGTCAACATTATGCATTCAAAATCACATGCCTGCTCGATTAGCAAATTATGTTTCGATAAAACATTTACTAGAACTTGAACTGTTAGTACATCTAGTTACACAATTAATCAACTTGACATTATCTAGAAGTTTGTTTCGTTTCTGAGAAAAGAAAGGATGTGGTATTCATCCGTCTTCGTTCCAGCGCATTTAATATCTACCTTCATGAAGATCCATAGTATTTACATCCATTATAAGCAAAGTGGATATTGTAAATAGAGAGCCCTAAGCTGACTTAATATGGCATCTGTACTAGAAGATAGCAATCTCTTTATAACCCTTTAGTAGTCTGTTATTATTAAGGTAATTTCCGTGCAAACCCATAAATGATGACACAACAGTAAGTGCTCATGAAATATGCTTCCAAATATTCAAGAGTATTTAATGAAATAAACCCTCCAATGATCAGAGTTCAGGAAAAACAAGAAGAAAAAATTCAAAATGGTAGCTCTTATGTAGAATAGATGTATTATATCAAGTGAGTTTTTTATTTTTACAGGCTGCTGAAAAGGCCTTGAAGGCTGCACGGTTTTTGAAAGACTTTGAGAAAATTAGAGAAGAGAATTTGGTAATAAATGCTGCTGGATTAACCTCTAACTTGAATGATTTGGCATCACAGTTGGAATCACTTCTTCAATCATCATCACACATGAGGTACCCTGGTGCCTGGGGAGGATTCAGTATACCACATGATCATTATGATGGAACAAAAGCTAATGCAGCAATTGCACTGGCTAAGAAGATATTGGAGATTGTTGGTAACATGATTGCAGAACACAGTGCTGGACATCGTAAATATTAAAATCTTTCTTTTTTACACTCTGCTGAATTGAATTGTTTGTTGACGTCGAACTATTATCATTACACTCTGCTCAAAAATAATAGATAATAATTTAGTGTTAGAGTAGTAAAAAGATATAACATAAAATATAACATTTGGCAACATTTAATATGTTTGATATATTTTATGTAATATTATAATATTTTATTTTCTATTTTAATGGTTTTTGTCAACCATCGTCAGTTATTATACACACAGCAGTTTCCTTGGTTAAGTTTAGGGAATTTATTTAAGTTTGTGAAATGAGACAAAAACGGTTTTGTGAGCTACTTTTTACAAGTTAAAATTTTTCATTTTAATTTTGATCAGTTCTCTGTTGTTGTTGTTGTTTTTCTTTCATACTTATTTAACGAACTTCAGCAACATCTCAAAAACAACCTGGCAACACCTAGTTGTTTAGAGCAACTATTATCATCAGTTGAATTGTTTGTTGACTTGGCTTATGGATTTACATTCCTTTCTTAATAAAAAACAAAACACAAAAATTGTAATCTATTCAAGGCAAGATTATTTTCTTTGATTTTGATTAGATGAGGGCTGTTCATTCCACACAAAGTGCAGTGGTTGGGTATTCAATTTTTCTATGATTGTACACAGAAACTACCTTATGGAGATAACAAGTAACTGTGGAAGATTTCTTTACGATCACCATCATAAACTTATCTACTAACTAGCATAACATAAAGTGTTAGATAGTGGATACATATTATATTGCTAGCGTCCATATGTGGAAATGTACAAAGTCCTGGTCATATTTAATGCTCCCATTTCTGAAACAGAAGCTCAGTCAAGTAAAGCATTTCTGATCCACCAGACTACTCTGCAGTTGATGAAAAGATTGAACGGAAGGTTGTCAGTTGAACATTTGTGGTCAGTGGTAGGGCTCAAAGTTAGATCAATGCCAAAATATTATATTTCCTTGTTAAAGCATCGATATTTGTGTGAAACTATTGAACTGGCTTGTTCGTGTGGAACCATTGCATTTCATGTGAAATGGTTATTTCACAATTCTTCTTATGTGGAAGCATTGAAATTCCATGTGAAGTCATGGCAGATATTTGCTTGTATTGAGTTGAAGCATTTATTTATATGAAACCAATGGATTCTGTGTGAAATTATTGTAAATTGTCATGTGAATTATTTGGTGCTACAAGAAATCATACACTTATGGTGAATTCACAATTGTGGTGCAAGAAGGCTGTGTGAACGCTGAGACCAGACAAGGCTGCTGCTATAAATTAATCTGAAATAACACAAGAAACTAAAACAAAGTATATTTTCTGATAACTTATGTGTTTACATCTGAAGACGAAACTTTGGGACATTAGGGTGGACTCGAGTTTTATTTAGTTTTTATCTTATGTTATTGTATTACATATGTTCTTTTTTACTTATATGTTCATAGATAGATATATTTACTAATTTTTCAGTAATTTATTTTATGACAGGACACATTGATATCAGTAACTGAAGTGCCCATATCCTGTATAAATAAAAGAATTACACAACTTGTGCAGTGCCTTCATGTAGATTTAAATGTTTCTACTCAATACGAAATACAAACAAATGTCTGTTATAGTTTCACACAGAAGTGGAATTGTGGTACAATCATTTCACATGAAATGCAATGGTTCCACACGAAATATGAACAAACGAGTTAAATGATTTTACACAAAGTCGATGCGCCGATAAGGAAATCGAATTTTGGCATCGATCTAACTTTATAAGTATGCTTCCATGGATTTTGAAATGGGTCAATGACACTTTTAGACCATTGTGAAGATTTAGTGTGGTTTAACAAACAAAGATGACAGAACTCTAGGAATAAATTGTGCAAAAAGGGGATACTGAAGTCCAACACCTCTTTGTTTTTATTTGTTTGGTATGCCTATAACATTTTCATTGTAAATTCAGATGTTTCAATTAGTAGATCTACTTAAATCTTTTTACTTAAAACTTAACATCTAGCACTGTATCATGCTTTCCAAGTGGAGGTGAGAAAAACTGTACCATTTTTCATCTTGGTTGGTACTTTCTTATCATTTTTCTTCCAACCTGTAAACTCATTAATTAATTTTCATGCTGTTTGCATGCCTGTTGAAATATGACATTCTAGTTGTTTTATCATAGTACATTCCCTCTGCCTCCTTATAAGCTGTTGTTAAATTATCTTTCAGGTTATAGTTTACATAGTTCATTCATCTTATTTGAACAATAATTTTTAATTCCTCAAGAGCTTACAACTACCCTTTCTTAACTTGTCAATATCCAATAGGAATGGATAACTTTTGCTGCATTTTCTTCAGGAAAATAACTTGTTTGCTACCAACAGACAAGCAGGAAAAACTCGTGAGAAAGCTTCTTTGGACGTTTATATGCCCAGATGGTGAGATTATTTTGCGAACTATCAAGGAGAATTTATGTTCTGTATGACGTCCATGTTCAATGACAACGTCCCTAAAGGATTTGAGCAAGTTATATATTAATCACAAAATCTCCATTGACCCTAGAGCATGAGCAACCCTCGTCTTATTTATTGAGTTCGTGTGTTTTTCAAGGAAAATTTTAGTTGCAATACTGGTTGCCAGCCCTAATATTGCACACAGTAATTCACTAATTGAATTGTATGACCCAGGCCGTTGACTGTGCTGTAGTTCTTCCGCCCAATGTCTCCTATGCGCACAACCGTTGGCCTTCATGACTTCTACTATAGGAGAAACATTTTTTACTCGTTACTTGGTACTTGGTACTTTTCACTCAGTACTTTTTACTCGTTTGTATATATTACTTTATTACTGTATATATGGCTTTTTTGAAAAACATTCGCACTAAAAATACAAAAATGTGTTTTCGCATGAAAAACTGTTTAACATTTCTATCTGCACTAACATACAAAAAAAGATTACAAAATAATAAGGCCTACGAATGAAATGATTAAGATTACAGCTGATTACGTCTTATAAGGCGGGTTTGTTTACTTTTCCTTAGGTATAGTCTACAATAAGTTGTAATTTCTTACAATATAAACATATTTAACACATTCCTCTTATATCAACATTTTACTAGTTTTGCTAATTAGGAATATGCATTTGGGCAGTTTCTGGCATCGTCTTGGTGCAAATTCTCTTTAAAAATTGATCATTGTCAGCAGGAGCATAATGCGTTGGATAATCGGCAGGATGCTTAAAATAAAACTTCAAATTGCGCATGGCTGCACTACAAGGAGCACAAGTGTATGAAGTACGAAATGGGACATAAATACAAGATTCGAATATTTTATATCAAGTTAAACCTTTAAATATCAAGATTAATATTTTTGTATGAATAATAACTATCTGTGTATCAATATAAAAGCATTAAATAACAAGTGCAAGTTTTATGTGTCAATTTCAACGTTTATACATTAAGATGAACATTTATGTGTTAATATTAAGAGCATATATTAAATTGTACATTAGCATGTTAATTTAAGATTTATATGTCAACTTTAGTATATATTTATATCGAGGTCATTAGGTTTATATCAAGTTTTTGAGCGTGCGTAAGGAAAGTAACTAATTTGCCTGTGGTTTTCGTTCTTTAAATTATCAGAAACCATGCGTTAAAAAATGTTCTGACAGTTTTACATGGGACATCAAGTCTAGGTTGAAAACAAGTTCGCGCCACAAGAAGTATGTCGAGAGGAGCTGTAAGAATGCTTGTGCATGCAACCTTTTTTATTTTCCATAAAACTACATATTCATACTACAGATACGTGTTTAGAAAATCGTCCGGCAAATACCTTGTAAACAATCTCTAAGAATTTTGTTCCCAACATATGTTACATATATATATTTTGGTTGCGATATGTGGAAGAAAAATTATTTTATTTTCAGAAATTGATTAACCGACTATTGTATTGAGCTCGTGTGAGGGAGAACAATTATTAGTATTCATAACTCGAAGAGTGGGGAAGCATTTTAACGTCAACCTTGTTTCCAGGCGCTTTTTCTTCCGCCATCCCTATCAAATGGCCCTGGGAATGACCTGTTTTAACGAAGCTCAAAGTCGATATTGTGAGCTGCCTCGCTTCCTCAAACTTTTCAAGATTATTGGTGACAATCATACTAATTTTGAGGTTTTTTTAATTAAAAATAATTTTATAAGTTTAGTTGGACCTAGCTGTCAGTACTCCCCGATCATTAGGTCTGCATGTGAAATCTGTTCCTTTCTCATACTGCAAACGTGTTATTATATAATCACCATCCTCACAATTCTAGACAAAAAATTCAAAATATTTATTCCACCAAATGATAAGAAAGTGTCAACAGTTATTTTCAGTTTACTATTGACTTAGGTTCTATGATACTAAAGTTGTCATGGTTGTCTAGTTAGAAAAGTGACGGGATCTCTCTTGCTTCCTGATTGGTACATTTTATGCCTTTGTGACGTTATCAATAAAATATGGAAAATTTCCACAATTTGTCAAGAAAAGGCATTGACACATTCCTGCTCGGTTTCTAGCTAACACCTACTCCCATATTTGTGTATTTGGCACTTGAATAAAAATAACGTGAATGAAGCATAAAGCGCTAAACGTCCATAAATTAATTACATTTATTGCTGGTTCCTGTCTACATAATTCCTTCTTTTTTGTGCACGGCACATGTGGACCTCTGACTCAAGTTCCGGTTTTAACTTATTTTAACTTTTACTGATTGCTTCTTTGAGGTTTCTTTGTAGATGTTCCTGCTTTCTTTTTTTATTTATATATTTTTAAAAATAGCGCAATATAAGCCCTTACAGTTGTTTTACGGGAAGATTTAAGATTTTTAGTTACTCAAGAAGTTGTTATTTTATGTGCCTTAGTATAGAAAATAAAGAGCTGAACTTTTGTAATTTATATTCAAAAAATTTACGATTGTAAGTCTATATTTGGATTTACAAAAATATAATGTGTATTAATAAAAAGAGTAACGAGTAAAAAAAAGTAACGAGTAAAGTAAAAGTAACGAGTAAAAAGTTCATCCTCCTACTAGTGCAATATCCACCATGCTACTACCCATGAATAAGTGTCTACC
>JANTOQ010843111.1:0-18313 GCA_027564595.1 Bythotiara depressa | reverse complement strand
TTCATTAAAATGTACAGAAGGGCTGTTTTGAAAAGATGACGTAATATTGCGCAATGATTTATGAAAAGGAGTATTCTAATTGAAGTTAAAAAAATATTCAAAAACGTACCAAGGGTCAAATAAACTACCAACACATACATACTTGACGTATATGATTTCATGCTCCGTCGCAGTGTTTTTTTATTAATATTTGGAATAGTTTTTAAAGAGTTTTTCTTCAATGAGATAGATGGGGAAGGTCTACAAAGTGGTTGCTGCACTTCTTTTGATAGTGCTGTAATGGTGATGCGAGTGTAGGAGAAGAGTTAAAATTTTTCCTTTTTTTAGCCATATTCTCGTCGTCCCACTCAGAGGAAATTTGCGTATGTGAACAAACATTTTTACGCATGAATTGTATAGTTGTTTTTCAGTAGCAATATTCAGCAGTAAAATTATGTTCAGGTTCAGCTAAAAATATATTCAGGTTTAGGGTGTTGTATTCAGGTTCAGCGAAAACTATATTCAGCTTCTGCAAAAAATATATCCATGTTCAGCAAAACTGCATTCAATTTCAGGATATTGTGTGTTCAAGTCCAGTATAAGTATTTTTCATTTTAACAAAATAAATATATAGGCGTCATTCGACATGGTTGAAACAAGTTCAGTTAATGCTTTTATGTTTAACATTGATATATTTTGATTCAGCCTATCAGATTTAGTATTTAATCACTTACTTAAGTCTTTGCTAATTTCAGCTGAAACAAAAACCATTTTACAGTGCAACATAATTACATTCAGAATGGTTGAACTTATTCAACCTATTCCAGGCGTTCACGGAATGAACTGGTCCTTAACAGTTGTCTACAATTTTCGTTGGCAATGGCTAAAAACCACGATAAAACCAGACAACTGTCAGAGTGCCCCAATCATGAGATGTGGTGCAGAGTTTATCTAATCTTCTTGATATTTGTGAGTTAAATTTAGATTCAACTACCTCCATACACACACTAGAGTCCACTATAGTTCGCTCAGAGGACGCTATGCGACCAATAACCCAACCTTTACTTTTTCTTGATAGTAGTAATAGAATTACGTTTAACCATGTTTATAACAGCTTAAGCCAACTTTGTAGTCATTTTGTTCAACATTTAATTTCAACTAATCCGTCGACAGACACAAATGAATGGGTTACACCATCTTCCCTTGCTTTGCTATCAAGACCAAAGTCCTCTTCATTTGGCCGCCGAGGTAGACAAAGGTATCAAATACCCGAATCTGTGTTGGTCAGTCTCCGTATAATGGTCAGGAGCACAGACAGAGGAACATCCACTCAAAATCAACGCATAGAGAGATTGAGGAGAGATGTTTTTCGATGCGTTTGCTGCAACAATTATTATTTATTTCAAAGTTTAAAAAGCAGCGGTTTACTAGTTCGTACCAACCAGGTTCACATGTTTGCATGGCATTTTGTTTTCCAAATTCGAATTAAAAAATTCCACCATTCAGTTCTTCAGTTCCTCCACGACAATTACATCATCGCCATTCCCTCGTAATTAAAAAGTTCCGGTTACTGATAATCAGCATGTAAAAACAAGACCAGAGTAAGAAGCTCAGCCCCTGAATATATTTTTTTCGGCTGAATAGGAAAACATTGGAACTGAACATAAAAAAACAATTGTTAAAAGTATCGCTAAACTGATATAAAACTGTGTGAGTAAAATATCTCCGAACATACTCAGTTTAAATCATAATAAAAGTTGATTGCCAACGAAACCTGAATATTTTTTTTTGCTGAACCTGAATATATTTTTTTGCTGGGCCTGAATATTTTTTCCTAAAGCTGAATATAGTTTTGTCTGAACCTGAATATATTTTTTGCTGAACCTGAATATAGTTTTTGCTGGACCTGAATATATTTCTTGCTGAAGTCGGATATATTTTGTGCTGAAGCTGAATACAACACCTTAAACCTGAACATATCATACCGCTGAATATTGCTACTGAAAAACAAGCATAGAATTGGACAGCTGATCGGAAATAGAAAATTTGAAAAAGTATTTGTAATTTTTTTTATAAGTGGTGATTATGAAAACGATTTTAATTTTGTTACTAGATTTTTAAGAAAATTTAATTGCATATACCGCTATTTAATGAAAAAGATTTAAAAGAATCAGGATTTCGCTTACATTTGCACATAGTTAACTCTCACTGTATTTGATGACATTGTCAAAAATAATCAAGGAATTTCCCTAAGTTTTGAATATGATTGCGGGTACTCATCAATGAAAAACCAAAGCCCACCATGTGTCACGTTATAACAGTTTTTTATTGCTCAGTTGATGGTGTTGAAATCCTGGAAAAAATACAAACTAAGAAGAGAAAAACGGAAGACTTAATAAGATAAATCTAACAAACTTGTGCCATTTTTCTTATATACAACCCCTTAAGATATTGTCATTGCGTTACTTCATTGTTGTCCGTCTTTGTGAGATTCCACTGCAATTTGTAATTTTTTACAGACATTAATTTTAAAGACAGTTAACGGCAGAATTGGAATAGAGGCAAGCTGTTGGTACCCTAGCCAGCAGTACCGGCTTGTGTTTCTTACGCTCCAAAACGCTCCAAAACAAGGTAAATCAAAGTCCAGACGAAACCTTCAGCCGGTTAGCACCTACAATCATGGTCTTTAACTGTTGGAAATTTTGCACTTCATACCTATTTTGACACATTTTTTTCAGGCCCTCAAATTCACCACAATCTGGGAGATAAACGGCTGTGGGGAACTTCGCACTTCGATGCTATTGTTTTGAACAAATCACAAGCCGTTGGCTACCGACACCCTGACCTAACCACGTGTTTATTTTGGAGATAAATCTACATAAAATGACTAGGTCGTTATTAAAAAAATTTTTTACTCACTTATCTACGATCAAATTGGTTAAAAAAATACTAGAAAAATTCAACAGAAAATTATCTAAAATTCAGAGGCCCCGTAGGAGGTGCCCCCTTCCAATTCTAAAATTTTCTCAGCCCGATTTCCACTTCATTATAACTTGTTGTATATTATAAATATGTTTAAAAATGAGTTGTTTTTATTTTACGTTTTATGTCTTAACCGTCTTCCCCTCTTTTCTGCAGGTACGTGACGTGAGACTCTGCAGAGGAGAGTGACCCTTCTGTACTCTGCTATAGTATAAAACCATATTTACCAAAAATTTTTTTTTCCGATTTCCAATTGTCGAGATTTTCTAATGGCCGTTTAAATTCTTCTTGAATGTGGCTCTTTGTTGTGATATAAAGTTGTCACAACACAATCTCGTTCCCAGGGCCTTTTTGATGTTCTGATAGTTTTCGCTATCAGAAACATTAAAAAGGAAAAAAGGCCCTGGGAACGAGGTTGGTCACAACAAAGATACTAATTAAAATTAATATGGGAGTTTTATTAGTTTTTGTGTGTGTGTTCTGGTGACCAGATATAAATATAGATTTTAACTTCCTTAGAACTATTTATTTTTCCTGAATTTTATTGTATGCCTTTCCCACTTTTATGTTGTGGCAGAAGATAGAAACGCGATTGACGATAAAATGTTTAATAATATAAACAGTATTTAAATAGATGTTTATCACTAAACGACCAATCATTCCGCCATTAATGCTTCACCTAAACAACTTGTGGTGTATGAAGCTTTACGAAATTACGTTTAAAAACCAGTCTACAGTGTAAATTTTAAAGAGTAATTTAAGCTTCATTTACAGGTCCCAAATTAAGTAACATCCCCATTAAATATTTAAGGTGGTACATCCCCATTAAATATCAGAATTTTGAAAGTTTTTCTTCAACCTTTCTGGCAATTTTCAAGTACGGAGAAATCGATTCTGGTGTTGGTTTTGTTCTATTTTCTCAAGAAATTCGATAATTCGTTCTTTAAAAAGGAAATTAAGTAATAGACCTTTCCCGAATCTCACGAAAATTTGAAATTTAATTTGATAAAAAACGGACTTCAGATTCAGATTCCTCGTCAAAAAGTAAGTCTATGCTAAAATCCCAATGCCATACGGCAATCAGAAGGAATGTTTTCAAAGCCTTCTTAATTTTGCACGTATGATGTCCCGCCTCGCGTTCATGCAAAAAGTATTAATTTTTACGCATCAATACGAGGCGGGTCATGGAAAGTTTGAAATGAAGTTGACGTAGTGCAGAGAAAACAACCCTTCTGATTGGTGCATGCCATTGAAAACAACCTTTCTGATTGCCGTGTGGAATTGGAATTTTCAGTATAGGCATACTTTTTGTCGAGGAATCTGAACCTGAAATCCGTTTTTTTACCAAAATAAACTTCAAATTTTCATGAGATTCGGGAAAGGCCTATTGTAAGAATGGAAAAGAGTAAGAAGAGAGATTAGTTTTACAAGGCTATTTATTTAGGATGCTGTTTTTTCTGTTAATTCGAAGAACTAATCAACTGCATCTGTGTGAAATGTCTATAAATTTATCAAAATATGAGCGAAAAGCGAGGGTCACATGACATATCGGCAATTTCCCACGACAAATTTTGCGTTGTCCAGATCTTGCCGTTTCAACTCCAGTTTGTTAGTTACTTGGTGTTAATTTTGCTACCTAACTTTATTTTCGAAAATTGTTTACCTTGTTTACCATGATTACGGGGTAAAATGGCGGACAGGGCAAAACGTACACCAACCTCGTATCCAGGGCCTCTTTCTCTATCGAAGGGTGATATCAAATATTCCGCCATCAGATATATCAAAAAGGAAAAGAGTGAGGAGTGAGGTTGACCATGCCCCGGCCATCATATCTCAAGAATGGCAAATGCTTTAAACAACCATTTTGGTTAGTTTACTATACACATCTAGACCTGTGATTTGAACTAGCATTATTGTTGTATGCTGGAAAATATTTATCAATGTAGAAGAGTTTAGAAATGGCTATCTAGCCGATAGACTATAACACCTTCTTTTACTTCTTTATTTTGTAGGTCCTATGTTAACGCCGCCTAAGAGAGGGCATTGAACTAAATATAATAACCAAAGCTACCAAACAGTCGCAATCTTAAAAGCGCAAGATGTTAAAGACTTAGGCTTTTCTTGTTCTGTTTTATAAACCAGTTTACACAATTTATACATAAGAAGTGTCTATTTTCATCTTCTTGTCAACTCAAGTCTCCTTACTGTTTGTACGAGCTAACAAAACTACGGTTACGAGCTCCTAATGAGGTAATTTGGTAGCCTCGCTAAGTGTATTCCCCAGACAAATTTATGCTGGGGGTATATAAACAAGAAATACAAAATTCGAATGTTTCTCCAGCAAACAAAAATGGTTCGATTTCTTATACTGGCGAAGAGTTCACTCAGAAATCAGTCGGGTAATTAATATTTCTATGCCACGTGAAAAGGAATAAGGAAAACAATTTTGTATAAAATAATTCGTCACCTCTCTTAAATGACAATAATTAGATACATATCTTTCGCCAGTAAGTTTTGAAATGTCGTTTTTGATTCTGGAAGCGTAATGAGTTCGTATGGGTTAAAACTTTCGTCATCATATCTTATCAGAGTCGCGGTGCTGAAAGAAAAATAGTTTTACGATAGAGTAAAATTTTGGAATATTCGTACTCTGATATCTCATGTACTACAAATCGTAGTAATACGAAACGTACCATTTCTGAAAGCCCTAATTAAGGTCTTTCAAGCCATGATAATGAAATGTTTCAAATCTTCGGTGAAAAATGCTGTTGGCAGAAAAAATTGCTCTATTGTTACTAACAGTTTTTTCGTGCAATGACTTTCAAAATTCAATTTTGTGTGGTCCCTTCTTTGCACCGTTAAAATACATATTCTGGTCTGTAAAGTACATGTGCACAAGAAGAATTTGAGTAGCAAAAACTTTTTTTCTGAAATTGCAAGTATAGGTCTACACTCTGAAGTGTTGGCACCCCGACTATTAATAGTTTTAAATTAACTCACCACCAAATGCGTCGGGCATCCTTTCGATGCTGTACCTAAATGGATGAAGTGAAGGTTATATGATGAATGGACGGCAGTCTGCCAAAATAAATGTCAGCATAGTAATTTGTATGTTACAGATGGGCTTTGTTAAAACGATTTTTTTTTACAACACTGATCTAAAATACTTATCTGGTTGATGTAACCATCCGAATATATTAATAAAAATATTTTAACCCTTTAATCCTGGTTCTAATCACGAGTAAATATGCCGCCCTATTTGGAAACATGATCTTTTAAGCATGGTTTCGACTTGGAGTTAATAATTCGCGATAATTTTTAAGGTTTAATTTTTCTAGCTCGGTGTTAATTATATTCAGCATTTACCTGCTATCGTTGTGTGTTCTTTTCTACAGAATTACAAAACATTATGGATGAATTAGATAAAGATTTTGTTTTTGGATAATACCACTCAGGGTGGCATCGTACCTCTACATAGAGTAGCTTCTTGCAGTGATAAACTTTTTAAAAAACAAACCAACCTTTAATGCAGTGTCCCCGGAAAAGAATCAAATCATTGGTCATTTATTTGCTAATTTATTTTTTCCAGGGGGTTAATTATTGGAAATATAATGTAAACTAAAATTTGGTAAAATCTGATGACCCCCTGGTTCATCATAATATTATAAAGGTTTCCAATGGGAAGTTTAATATAACCAGGAGGTATGCTTGTCCATTAAAGGGTAATCCAGGAGGTATGCTTGTCCATTAAAGGGTAATAGAGTCAAGAGTTTAGAGGTTTGTGACGTCACAAATTTAGTGCTCCACATATTTATCTGGAAAGGCTTGCAAAGACATTTTTTTATTTTGGCATAACAAAAAGATTACTAAGGCGAGTTGTTTCTTTTTGTCTTACTTACCTCAGATTATGCAATAAAATTTTTTGTTAGAAGAACTGAGTAAGGAAACATGAAATTTGGCTTGATGTCTCAAATATCTTTGTTTCGTTGGTATCGAGTGACTGATTAACAAAACCGATTTCGATGTCAATGCGAGATTCGATGTACTTTCTCTACGCACGTACGCCTATATGGGCGGCAACTTCCCATTGGAAAACTTTATAATTTTATGTGGAACCAGCTTTGACCAAATTTAATGCACATTACATATCCAATAATTAACCCCCTGGAAAAAGCAAAATAGCAAAGAAATGACCAATGATTTGATTCCTTTCCGGGGACACTGGTTAAGACAGAAACAAACAAATCATTTTCACACACATTTTCATTGAACTAGTATAACACCTAAAGGTCATCCTCTAAATACTCGAATCTGTAAAGAACACGCATGCTTAGCTTAATTACGAAATTTATATAATAATTGGATTTTAGTTAGTTTTGAGGATGACGTGGATTTTTCTACTGGATTGTGAAATGACAGGAGCAATAAATCTCTTAATAAATTAGCAATAGGCCGATTTCCATTACTGCATTTTTTTCCCGTGCGGGCGGAGCGCACGAGCTGAGAAAGTTGAAAATTCTCAACTTCAACGGCGGACAAGTGCGCAAAAGCAGACTGAGCATGCGTAAAAAAGTTCGCTCCGCCCGCGCGGGCAAAAATACAGTAATGGAAATCGGCCTTTAGCTACCACAATAACATGACGTGGCGGGAATTATTCTTTCAAAATAATCCTGCTACAAATATATCTTCTTTTAAAGTTAAATTTCTTCACACATTTCAGTATATCTGCGAGATAGGAGAACATTAAATAAGATGCCATACCTATGCTGTGAAATGTACATAATAGGGACACCAGGAATCTTTCGTATTCTTCTTTTTAGATCTCGATCGCAAGTAGCAACAATGTAGCATTTATGCTGAAAAAGGAAATATAAAAAAATAAAATTTTCTATTTTTGGCTGAGAATAAACTGTATCAACATATTAATGCCTAAATACACGTCTCCTGGAAACATTTCTAATGTTACCAGGGTGTTTTTAATCAAACTTAGTAACTTGATTTTCCCTTTTATTTCCAACAAATAACCCCGATGTATGTAATACATTTAGTTTGTAACCAGGTCTCACAAGAGTAATTTGAGTAATACATTTGGTTTGTAACCAGGTCTCACAAGAGTAATGTATGTAATACATTTGTTTTGTAACCAGGTCCCACAACAGTAATTTGAGTAATACATTTTTGCTAATGTTTTCTTTTGGGTGTTCTGTATCTTACACTTTACATCATAAATTATATTTATATTTTGGCGATAAAATTTTACATATCTGTTCAACGGATATACACAGAGAGATCAGCTCTGTTGAATTTATTAAAACAAATATAGAGAATTAGAGAGAGCGCTTTGAAAATATATAATTTTGTCTTATGATTTCGTGAAATAAAAACTTTGATATAAGAGACCAGGAGACTCACACAATGTTCTTGTCCTTACTCTTTCTCTTTTCCTTGGATTATGGATAAATTCTCGTCTTGTCTTTTTTTGACATTAACTTCATACCAGGGAATCTCATCTTCTTATGAATAGCGTGTGACAGTGTCAAAATCTATTAGAAATCTAGTTCTAGTGCTTACTCAGGCTGGTAAAAATAGTTCGCCTATCGATGTCTTGATGTTCAATCTCCTCCACATAGATTGTTTCACGAATGTGACTTGGATAAGAAATTGTTATAATGTAACTATTATTATGTAATTAAATGTCACGTCCTTTGATGACATTGTGACGGTCACTCTCCTCCCTCCTGAGGCTTTTTCAGAAATATATCATCCAGAGTCCACACAGGCTGGAGACTTGGTAAGATTACATGTAATTATCTGCAACACCCTTCAACGAAATAGCCACTTTATCATGTAGTGACACACTATGGAATTATACTGGTATATAAATAATATAAAGTAAAACAAGAAACAACAAATTACAAGAAAGAATAAAGAAAAAGAAAAGAAACTTTATTAGAAACAAATTAAATGAAAATATAGCTAATATTTATGGAAATGTTTAAAATCTTTAGGGTTACCATCTAAAAATAGTAAACCTCCAAAAATATGTCTCAAAAAAGAGGATGGGAATGTTTCCTATGGTCCTAAAACAAATACTGAAATTCTTAAGTCATTTTTTGCCAACCTTGCAAAAGACCTAGTTGAAAAACTTCCAATCCCTACAGACAACTGCAAAATTGCAAAACTCAAGCCTTTATATAAAAACAATTAAATCTAGAACCTAAAAATTATAGACCAATATCACTTTTTCCTCTCGTATCCGAAATATTTGAAAATATAATACACAACCAAACCCAAGAGAACCTTGATGAAAATAATATATTATATAGGTATCAATCTGGATTTAGAGCCGAACATTCTACAGATACTTATCTTTCATTATTAAATGATAAAATTATAAATGCATTTGATGAAGGAAAACTCACTGGCATGATTCTCATAGATTTGCAAAAATAGACCATAACATCCTCTTAATGAAATTAGAATGTCTAGGGTTTAGTGAATCAACAATTGCGTGGTATAAATCATAGTTAGAAAATAGGAAATTTCTCATTATATTGAAAAAGAATACTCAAGCCTGTGAGATCTTTTATGTGGTGTCCCAAAGGGCTCCATACTAACTGTAAACTGTGACCTTTATGCCGATTATTCTTGTCTGGTCTTTACTGATAAGGATTTAAAGAAAATAGAGAACACTCTTAATAGAATTTTAATTCTTTGTGTGATTGGTTTGTAGAAAACAAGTTAAGTATTCATTTTGGTGAAGATAAAACTAAATGTATAGTTTTTGGAACAAAAAGACGGTTAAAAACATTGGATGAGAGTTAAATATAACGCGTGGGAATGGTAAAATTAAGCAATATACTAGTATAACACATCTCGGATGTATACTAAACTAAATGACTGCCTCTCCATGGCTTCTAAGGTATTAGGTAAAATAAATAGTAGATTGAAATTTCTTTACAGAAAACAATCATATTTAGATTCCAATATGCGCAGAACTCTTTGCAATGCTCTCATTCAATCACATTTTGATTATGCATGCTCAGCATGGTATTATCCACATTAAAAAAAAAACTTTCTAAAAAAATACAAATAGTTCAAGACAAATGTATCCATTTTTGCTTAAATTTGGGGAATAGAAGCCAAACTGGCATAAAAACAAATTTAAAAACTGGTTTCTAAATAAATAAATTGGCTTCCTACAGCAGAAAGATTTAATCAGTGTGTTTGTGTGAGTGCATATAAATTTTGCAAAGACCTATCACCAGCATATGTCTGAAATACACACTTTTCAAAATAACGCCAATTCTACTTGGAGAATGAGACAAAGGCTTAGTCAAGCAACTAGAATATTGGAAATTGGGTACAAAACACTTTCATGTATGGACCCAAGAATGTGGAATGATCTGAGCTCAGGTTTAAGTTTGGTGAGAAATTCGAATACTTCCAAGTATAGCATTAAAGATGAACAGGAAGCGCTGCACACTTGAAAGCTCCATGCACAGTTGGCAAACGAAACTACAATGGTGCTCATAATATTGAGACAAAGCGCCTAAACTACAAATTTAGTTTGCTACCAAGTGATATATATATATATATAAGTTGTACAACTATTTGTACAGATCAAATTACTTGCTATTAACTTTAGACTTAGGTTAGGTTTTTTGGTTAGTGTTTTTGTCCATGGTTGGTCAAGAAGTACAGACATCATTCCCTTGAAACCTAACTCCAAAGTTCAAAATTTTACATATACAAACAGAAACCTTTTCGCTATGACAAACCACGACAGAAATAATGCTGAGATAAATATCTCCCCTGCTTCACATGGAGCTAATTATATAAAAAGACTTACGGGAAAAGGAGGATGATAACTATCTTTATTATTAATGCAAAACTTTAATTGACTAGATTACACTTTAACCTTTTTGTTTACTTGGTACCAATATCCACAATAATGGGAAATGCCACGGAAACAGGGTTGTAGTGACCTCTCAGTATTCCTTGCCACACTAGTATGTGGATAATTTTTTTACTAACTTTAAAAAATATTTTAATAGTTCATATATATTTAATTTATCTGCTTTTATTATTTGTTGTGAATTTTTATGTGGAAAATAAATTTACTTACTTACTTCAATATGACAAGTAACAATATTATGCTGATAGATAAGTGTATAACTAACTATATGATTTCTACTTTCAACCATTTTGTATATTTCTATTATTCTTGGACCTTAACTCAGCTTTTTATCAATCAGCATGAAAGCTGGTGCAATTTAGTGTTATAGCTTCCAGCTAGAATATTTATATTCTAAATTTAAATATTTATCTCCTGTAATCTCAATAAAAAAATCAACATAGATTACCTGAGATACTCTGTTGATCAAACAGTCATCTGCATATGTTCCTTTGTGCAAACAGGGTAGCCTTTCAAAACGTGGGTCTTTGGCAATTCTGTAAGGTAAATGTTTAATAAAAGCTTAAAGTAAATTAATTACATGAAACAAAACATTGCATTAATTAAACAAGTGAAAGGTGTAATTAAGGCGTAATAAAAAGATTTATGTCAATTTCCATCAATTAGTATGCACACAAAATGTTTGGAATCTGACCCCCTCCCACTTATATGTATGCATATGCTTTTAAGAGACCCATTCTCCAGCTGTATGCGTACGTATTGTCTCACTAGCTCTTTTTCTAATAAAAAACAAAAACAAAAATACACAACCCTCTTTTAATACATTAGCGAGATTGTGATATAAAATAAAAAAAGGTGATTTCGAAGGTCAGAATTTGAATAGTACAGTAGATAAACCTGTCAATAATCATGATATCATCATGGTTAACTATAATTTTATTCAACTTTGTTTATATTTTTTAATTGGAATATTTTAGTGTGAAGTTTTAACTTGGGATAATCTTAAAAACAAACATTACACTTGCTATTACATGGAAGCATGAGTATGCAAATTAAATCTTAAGTCTTACCTCAAGGCGACTCTGTAATGAGATCCAAGTTTTTCCAATTCACCCATCACACAATCAGTTATATATGGTATACCTTGGAACAAAACAAATACTCATTTCAACATGACACTATGCTGTTGTTTGTTTGTTTGTTTTTCTATTGAAGTTAGGTATTAACACCTTACAGACACTCACTCACATACACAACACTGCACCACTAGCTGACGAGGACAATTAACGTATATTGTCAAACTAGTGGCACACACAACATATAACACTATGTTATAAATACCATGAGCTTGGGAAAGAAATACACTGTTGTTTGCTTTGTTCACCGGTTTTGAGATATCACGATGAGGAATATTGCAAAATTCTGCAGACTCAACAGATTGTCCATTTTCAGTTTTTGCATTTCAATATCTGATGCACCACAAATATACGTAATACAAAACAAACAATTTCTGAAAGCTCTCATTAAGCTCTTACAACCTACGTAAATAAAGTTTTTCAAAATTGCCAAGAAAAATGCTGACATTGGCATAAAAATTGTGCTTTTGGCCCATTTTTCAGTGTTTGACAGCAATATCTCTGGAACCAGATATCGAAATTTAACAAATAGCACAATTTTTAAACTGTCTCTTCATGCCCTATCGGTTATATTGTGGAATGACTTGCAAAATTTTCCTTCCTCAAATCTCATTACAACTTTTTGTGTTGTGTGTCACGAGATGTTACCAGTAGATATCACATAAATTGCTCAAAACACTAGTCAAACAAAGTGAGTAATTAAACTGCAGAACAGATTCTTGTTTAATTGTGATGCTAATTGGAAGCTTTCGGAATGATAGGGCATGGCACATTGTTGAACATGGAAATATGTGGAGTGAGGGATGGAAGGGAGTAGGAATCACAAACCCAGATGAAACATCAATGACCTTTAAAGAGTCTTCAATGAATAGATACTAGTTAGATGATGAATTTGCAAAATAATATATCAAAACAAATTCACAAAACATAAACCTTCAGTCACATTGATGTATGCACCTACAAAACTGAAAATGTACATACATTTAGCATATAAACAATCAATCATTGACTGAAACATATCCAGTTTGTTTTGAATTGAGAAATTGATGAAGTTTGTATCGACTATGACTCTGTATGGTGGACCTAGCTGTGTGTTGTATTGGAAGAACATTGATGAAGCTGTTTGTGGCCTACAAAGAAAGGAATATACAATCAATAAGAACATTGATGAAGCAGTTTATTGCCTACAAAGATAGGAATATACGATCAATTAGTTATAAAAACATCAATGCAGAATGTTGGTACCAAATAAATAGTGAAATTGGTTCTACAATGTGCAAAACTAGATGTGCCAAATTGTAGTATTTAAAAAACTTAAAAAATTGCAAAATATTTCAATACATAATAAATATAATTCTTATTCTTTTTAACAGCAAGAAAATTAGATAGACCTTTCCAAAAATTCAAAAATAAATAAATAAATGAATTTATTTTTATGAGAAGGTACAAACATTATCTAAAAACATGTCTTTGTTGAAAATTTCAAGTATCTACAGTAAGTAGAAATGTTGTTTTGGCTATTGTATAGAAATGTTGTTTTGGCTATTGTATACACTTGAAGTATCTACCGTAAGTAGAAAGGCTGTTTTGGCTATTGTATAAACTTGGTCAATATTCTCTAAATTTTCTGTAATCACCCAAAGCCACATTTCCATGCAATAAAAAAAAATTAAACCTTTTAACACAGCTGTAGTTCTTTTACCTTGAACATAAATACAGCATTTATAAAAAGCAAACAAGAATTTTGTCACACAAATTAACTAAGGGAAAGGTCTATTACTTAAGATTTATGATATGTACAGAGTTATATTTATTATTTATTAACACTTCCATTTCATCATTGCAGACATTTTAATACAAGAACAGTGTTCATTTTGTGATGGTGAACCTCTGGGATGGAGATCATGCATTTTGCGACCCT
The DNA here is from genome assembly GCA_027564595.1 of Bythotiara depressa. Lineage (NCBI taxonomy): Eukaryota > Metazoa > Cnidaria > Hydrozoa > Anthoathecata > Bythotiaridae > Bythotiara > Bythotiara depressa. Next base: position 4,377 of record JANTOQ010843111.1, on the reverse strand, counting down.
GCATAGGTGAGCGCATCAGGACATGCAATAGGTGTAAAGCATGTAGCATGCATTCTTCATGCAAGCTTTTAAAAGTTACTGATACATGTCTAAGCTAGGAAGATGCTGATATGCAACTACATTATCTATGCCCTTGAGGAGAAACCTCGTAGCTTCTCTAAAGCATGTTATAATACTTTCTCATAACAACTACTTGGTAACTCAAATCCCCAACAAATCTAACATCACTGGAGCCAGTTTATGTCAGTTAGGATAAATTAGAAAACAATATTTAAAATCACAGTTTGTAAAAAATTACAACTTTTTTCTGTCCCACAAATCAAAGCTTGCAAGGAACTCGCATGACTTCTCTATCACGTGTATATCATAACCATACTTATGCAAATATTAGGGACCCCGGAAAGCCATTCCCTGCACAAGACATTTCAAACACCCTTGGTTAACTTGAACTAAGAGTGGTACACCCGGTTAACTCAATATTCTTAACTCTAACTAATTTCTTGGTCCCGGGGTAGTTCAAGTTATGTAAGGCTATTTTTTTAAATGACCCAGTTGGCTAATTACAGAACTAATCAGCTGTGTATCCCCGAAGCAAGGCAACACTAATTTTTATACTGTAAAGTTAGTGATATTATTTATTAAGTTCTCTTTTGTTACTTGTTAGGACTTAGCACAACAATTTGTTAGGCATATATATAAGAACACAACTACAAATAAAAACAAAAGCAAACAAATAAAGATATCACACGAAGGAAAAAAAGATAAACAAAACTTACAAATGTCTAACTTCATTTTCTTCCTTTTTCTTTTGAGCAGCTTCTTTCTTTTTCTGGTTTTCTTTTCTGAAAAAACAGACAAACATTATTTAGATTAGTAGAGGTAAAAACCCTGGGTAAATAAATAAATATAATACAGAATGAAGAAACATTTACTCAGTCTTGCACCCTGCGTATGAAAAATTGTTGTTCCAATTGTGAATTTTTTTTGAAAGTGGATGTAAATGTCCCAGCACAAGGTTTGGACTATTGCCATTAACTTGGACAATAAACAAGCTTAAGTTACCATGTTACATTTGTAACTAGCAATTGAACTATCAATGAAATTTTTCTATGTGGTGAAACTTAGCTACCCATTGGACTGGGAACTGGGATGCCAGTTCTAGGTTGAAAACCTTTTTAATTAATTCTTTCAAACCAGTTAACCTAGCTAGCTGTACACAGCAAGTTTTTCCCTTTTTCTATATGTTTACTCACCAAACTGAACCTTGCAACTACAGCAGTAGGTAGATACTTAAAGTTAGCTACTTCAAGTATTCTCTGATGTTGTAGTTCAGGGTAGGATATGATAATATACTTTATATGGCCAAAAACTACCATACATATACACATCCAAGGTTAGCGAGAGCGTGTGTAGTCAGGGGCTTCATGTTACAATTTTGAAATAATACACAGGGCTTGATTTAACGCGATTTGCGATCTGTTTTTGAAAAGTAGCGATGCAAAATATCCAAAATCACGATCCAAAAAAGACCAATCATCACTGTGCATGATGTTTTCTTCATCTGTTTTTATTTTTATCACCAGCATGCATGACGAGTTTATTATTATTCTAACAACTTTAAGCATTAATTTCATTATGAAGCAGATGTTCAAAAAAATAAAACACTTAAAAACACATTTCTCATGTAAATAACAACATTTATTTATCACATTAATTTAATTACTAGACTAGAATCGTCATTCTTCAAGTATATATAAATATTGCAATGTGAATACCAAGCGTGAGAAAGGAAAATAATTAATGGGGGCGTGCAGAGAAAAGTTTCCATAAAGCTGATTCTGGCTCTTCTCCTGTCGGCTTATAATAAAAGAAACGACTAAGCTATGCTAATTATTCCCAAGGATATTTAATTACAACTAGAATATCTCTACTAAAACACAGAGTTAGGCCACCATGCTTCCTTAAAGGGGAACAGAAGTCAAAATAAAGATTTAGCTTAAACCAAAGTGTTTTAAAAATGGAGTTCAGTGGTTTTTATTTCGTGTAGTTCAGACATTATGAGCATTTAAAGTTTTGAAAGTAATAAGTGAGAACCCAATCTTGACTAAAAACAAGGTCAAGCTGTGATGTCATGGACATTTCTTGATTAATGAAAACACTCTATCATTATGATGTATTGTCAAGTTATCTAGAACAATACATAAAATAATGGGGGCCATGGAACTAGTGTATCATGTACCTATGTGACTTTTAAGTTACACCATCAAGAACTTACATAATGCAAAGTTTGACTTACCTTGCCTCAATGGTTTTCATATTATCGTTAATTGTTTGTATTACCTTATTTGGAATGAGCGTCTATGGATGTCATATGGATGTCACAGCCTGACCTCATTTAGTCAAAACTTTACATGCTCATAACTTCTGAACCACTTAATATCATTTTTACATGAAATAAAAACCATTGAACTCCATTTTTAAAACACTTTGATTTAAGCTATTTTATTTCAAAGTTATTTTTTGGCCTCTGTTCTCCTTTAAGTCGTCAATCTTTGCCAGCGGCATCTCTAGTTAATTAGTAAATCCTAAAAATTATTTTTCTTTGCTACTACATTCAAACAAATTTTCCATGCGATCATATGATAAGCACATCATCTTAGGTATTGTTTTTTATCCCACATTATATCTTATATCTCATCTAAAGCATTAGATGTCGCACTTTTTAAATCATCTTGTTATGAAGTAAAGTTATAAAGTTATTTCTTCCTCCAGGAATAACTGCAATGTTGGTGTTATTTTTGTGATTTTAGCACATTTGGTAACCATAAGTTTAAATTTTGCTGTGTAGCTATTTCCCTCTATCACGAGAAATATTTGATACAATTAAACCTTTATAAAATTTACATCATGTTCTCCTACTCTTGGATCTAGGCTAAGAAATCACAAAACAAAACAAAAACAAACAAACAAAAACCGGTAGAGAGCCGTGTTATAAGAAGGATAATTATAGATCTATTACACACAAGGGCATAAAAGAAAATGTTTTTTGCACGTGAGAATAAATTTATTTTACATTCTTTAAACAACTTGTTCTACTTCAAATGACTTCCTGCTATTTATTGCACCTGCAGAGGATGTAAACTGATATCAGAGCCTTTTTCTTTGGTATGTGAAATCGCTGTTAAACAGTATTTTAATGGAAGACATCTTCGTTAACCCTTTAATGTCTCTGGAAAGGAATGAAATCATTGGTCATTTCATTGCTATTTTGCTTTTTTCAGGGGGGTTAATTATTGGAAATGCAATGTAAAATAAATTTGGTAAAAGCTGGTAAGACCAACTGGTTCTTTTAAAATTATAAAGGTTTCCAATGGGAAGTTTAATATAATCAGGAGGTATGCTTATATGCATTAAAGAATTAATTAAAATGGTCGTTAAACAATGTTTTGACAATGGAGATCACTGTTCATGGTGAGATCATTATTAAACAGTATTTAAATGAACCAAATCTTCATTAAAGGTACGTGGTGAAAATGCTTACAATGCTCCGCAATACCCCCAGTTGTTCTTTTCTCGCATCTTTTGCTATGCTCGACATGCCCTTACGGTCAAAATATATTTTCGCGATGCACTTTTCAAATTTTAATTTGAACCCTGATTCATGGTGGCAATTCAACACTACAAAATAATGCTACAATAAAATATTGTCGGCAATATAGGCAAGAGATCAGAAAAAAAAGAAAGTTTATAATTAATAGAATAGACTATCCATTACAAGGCTGCCACGTTGGAAGAGGTATGTCTGATACAATTCCAGTCAGATAAGCCAGTAGCTAGTGCTCATTAATCATATTTGCCAATAGCCAGCACTCATTAATCAAATTTGCAACCATAATTGCACAACCATTTTTCCTTTGTCCTTAGGTTAACACTCCCTACACTGTCGCTAGGTTATAACCTTTCCAGTACAAAGGGTTCATTAATTCATCTGAATTTACCAGTTTTGGTACTGATTGCGGGGCTGATTGGGCCATCCATTATCATTGGTATAAGGGCAGCTTCATCCACAGAATCAGGAATGCCAGGCATGTCTGACATTGCCGGAACTGGAGTTGGGGTTTGAGATCTCTAATTGTTGGTATCAGAAAAATCATTCCTGGAGATGTACTTTATGGGCATTATTACGTAACTGTGATTGCCTACACATTTATGAACACGACAGCATGGACGTTCTACTAATGTGACCAACTAGCAAAAGTAGGAGGATTACAATTTTATTCTTGCCTGTGAACAGGTAAACTATACACGTTATTTGTTTTATAAGAAAAACTTTTATAAGAAAACGAGCCTCAAAAAGCAAGATTTGCTAAGAAAATC
>JANTOQ010842000.1:0-18320 GCA_027564595.1 Bythotiara depressa | reverse complement strand
TTATTCAAAACAAGTGTATAAGATTTTGTCTCCAAAAAGATTGCAGGGCACACATTGGATATTCTGAATTTGAGTTGATTAATTGGCTACCAGTAAAATATAGATTTAACCAATGTGTTTGCTCACAAGTTTACAAATTATTTAATGATAAGTGTCTGACATACATGTCAGAATCTTTGTCCTTGCTGTAAAAGGAAGCACTAAAACTTGCTTTTCTCTACTTAAACTTCTACATCCTAGTAGAAGAACTAACCAGGGACAAAGATGTTTGTCTTACTTGGGGCTGTCTCTGTGGAACACACTTCCCAATGACATAAAAATGTCTGAAAGTATCCATGGCTTTAAACACAAGCTAAAAGAGTATGTACTTTCTCAGCATGTTAAAATTAAAAGAAGACAACATCTATACTTGATATGTTGGAAAAATATTTCTTGGTAAGTACTATCATACATAAAACATTTTTACTATCCTCCACCTTTTTCTAAAGGGACCACTATGGAAATAAGGCCTTCAAGCCTTTCTTGTGTTATCCCGATCATCAGTCATACTGAGCTCCCTTTCTAGTTGTTATTTAAATTGTTTTTAGATCAGCATATTTATATATTATTTATTTATTTACTTATTTATTTTTACCTTTTTTTTCTTTGTACTGATTTTAATTTTAACTTGCTGATTAAATACTTACTTACTTAAATTGTTTGCCCACGTTGGTCAGTTCTCTTCTACTTCCAGACAGATCAAGGCATAGTCACAAACATTCCCACCTCTCCCTCCCTTGGTCAAATATTTCTCATGTTTTACCTTTTGTCTATTTCTTATTTGGCTTCTGGTTAGTTATTGTTTAACTTTTTGGCATGTTCATTAAATTCTTATGTTTTGGCTCAGTTTTGTACCAAATTAGTCACAATACATGGACATATTTTAGGTGTATGCTAATCAGTCAAGTGGCTCAGGAAACTCGCACATTTGGATACGTTCCACGAAATAATATCTACAAAGTGTTTACAGCCAGGAATTGGCATTACTCAATGTTCATACAGGTTACAGGTTTTTCAAGATAAGAATTACAAGTTATAATACAGGTTAATTATTATTACAGTTATTACAGGTTAACATGAAAGGTATATATATATATAACGATATTACATGGAGCTACTCTCGCGCTCCTTAAGAACAATTTTTGTCTGGGTAGTAGTTAATTTTTCTTAGAACAGCTCAATTTTCCTGGAACAAAATTATTTCTTCCTAGAACACCTCTTTTTGCCAAGAACCCCCAAAATTATTTTTGTTAGAACAGCTCAATATGCCAGGAACAAAATTATTTCTTCCTAGAACACCTCTTTTTGCCAGGAGAGTGAAAATAATTTCTTAGAACAGCTCAATTTTCCAGAGGAGGAAGAAATTGTTCCTAGAACGCTTCAATTTGCCAGGAATCAAATTGAGTATTTTGTTAGAACACTTCCACTTGCCAGGAAGGATTTTCTTCAAGAACACCTATTTCTTAGAACACTTCCATTGGCTGCTTAAGATAATTACAGGCAAATATATTTAATAACCCTTTTGGAAAAGTATAATGTTCGTTGAATATTACAAATCGTAAACTACATTATATAATGATATCACTTCTTCACCGTATCCCCTTGACATGGTACCTCAAACAAAAACAATACGTTGTGAACCATGGTTAAAACTGATGTAAAGAAGAAAATTATATAAACATTGTAATAAAAATTGGGAACGAGGTTGTTACACAGCTAAAAATAATTAAGATGGTTTAGTCATAGTCCTAAACAACACTTCTTTCTTTTGGTCGTTCGTGAAACAATATCACGTGGAAATGAGTCTGTGGTCCGATTGTGGGTTTAATGTATAATAATAATGAGTGCAGCTACTTATTATTTTCTTAGAAGTGAACTAGAAGTGTTGATATTTCAGATCGCGAATTTGCATTTTTAGATAATTTTGCGGTTGCGATTATTAAAAAACAGATCGCGAATCAGAAAATATGGTACAAAATTTAAACAGCGATTGTATTTTTCCACTTGTAATAACAACATCCAAACTAATATTGAGAAGCAATGTTTTGAAAAAGTAGAGCCGGCGTGACATCACAAAATTAATTCCCAGACTCTTCTTCTTCAGCGGTTCGAGCACTGGAAGCAGTGTAATGGTGGCAACTATGGCTAAAACTTAGAAGCAGTTTAGTGACTTTAAGTCAAGAACTAAAGGGAAATAAGTAAATATATATATTATGTTTTTTTAAAGGTTTATAAGCTGTAATAAACAAACTTTAAACTTAGTTACCATTTAAAGGATCATAATCTCAGTTGGTACCATAGTAGACTCACAATCCAAGGGTTCAGGGGCATTGGCCAAGTGGTAGCATCATCGCTTTGCAACCCAAAGGTATTGAGTTCAAATCCTCCTCGGGTCAATGTTCCTAGGTTAAGCGAGTCAAATCTCTGACTCATAGAGTCAAGGAATGAAATTCATAGCACAAATGGGTGCTTTAAATGCTAACCAGAACTTCGTGTGTGGCCCCTTCTGGAAACAACAGACAGGCTATATGCCTCGAAATTACAGAGGCTAACCATGTAAAATATAATCCCTATCCTATCCCTATTCAGAGTTTGAGGCTACCACTGATGACAATAACTATATAATGTTCAGAGAAAGACCTTGCTTTGTGTGTTCTTTCCAAAACATTTCAAAACAACTTCATGGTGGTGGTTGCAATAGCTTGACCCTCTGATATTTAATTTGGTAGTGTGTCATATGCAGCCATCGGGAATTGCCTTTTTTAATATTTGCCTCTGCAAAAAAATTTGCGGAAGACTTTCAGGGTTCGAATTATGCGATCGTGAATTGCACCTTACATTCCTAAATTCTCCAAATCGTCATTCTCCGCCTACATGATATTTTCTGGTAATTTTCTTTAAATGTATTGTCGTCTGCATAATCAAGTTATGGTTAATAAAGCAATAGTGTAGAAATGTATATTAATATTTACTTTTCCCCCATATGGGGAATTAACCACAAGCAATAAGTTACTTTCCGCGGCTCATTCTCACTTGCTTTGACGCCATGACAGTTGAGTATTTAAAACAGACAAAATTTACAACACCCGATTTTGACGTCATTGTGACAATAGAAGAAGCGAAGCGCGTAAGGAGAACTTCAAGTTTTCAATAAAAATTATGAGAATCTTATTTTTGTAAACTCCAAACTAAATTACTTTTAGTAATATTTCACCATTTTGAAAAAGAATGACAGAAGTAAAAAGCATTAGAAAATGAATTCATCTCAGAGTGTCAAGGTTTTTTACTAATTACTTTACATATTTTCTTCGGGAATTTTTAGAAGACTGAGAATGTCCTCGACAATTGCCGACGTGATTTGGTTAATATGACTGTTATCTCGCCAATATTTTTGCCGACGGAAAAAGTTTAAATCCTGATGGTTGCGTATGTGTGCATCATTCTTTGAATGTCTCCTAGATAAAGATCAACTATATGAAAGCTCATTGTAAATACAGGTTGAGAAATATATTCACATGGCCACAGCTATTTCACGCTGGCATGGTTGATAGATTTATATCACAGAAAATTGCATTGGTTGCTAAGGATAAATATTAAGTTAACAGCTAACTCAAGAAGAAGCAATAAAAACGTAGATGTTGGTGGAATTGGGACAATTGAGAGCATGTACAAGCCTCAAATAATCATAACGAGGCCTACAAGCCTCAACATAATAAATAATCATAATGAGGCCTACAAGCCTCTAATAAATAATGATAACGAGGCCTACAAGCCTAAATAGAATAAATAATCATAATGAGGCCTACAATCCTCAATATAACAATGATAATGAGCCTCACAAGCCTCTGCACAATCTGAGGCCTACTAGCCTCTATACACTTCTTAAATAAACAGCTCACAAACCCATGTGTGTGGAGAATATTATCTCAACTCGCATGCCTACAGTACCTAACATCACTTGACTGGTAGCGTACTCCCTACGGATCCCATTTATTTGAAATTATAAAAAAGGTACAAGCCAAACAAATAAATATATGTCAAACAATGATCAAAATATACACAATGAAATATATAGCCAAATTTAAAACAGAAATGTAAAACCAAAAAATGCCGAAATGCTGACCAAGATGGGTGGGCGGGTGGTAACGCTTGTCAGTGATAAAAGAGAACAACCTTAGCAACAGCTTCATTTATAGGAAGGGATAAAAAAACTGACTAACAAGCACCCAAGTGTTAAATCAAAATGAACTCAGTCTTCATCAATTTCACACTTTCCTTGACATGATTCATGATTATCTTTTGTTAGTAAATTTTTTCAAAAAGGCAATGACTTAATTTTTAAATTTAATTCATGCACATAATAAGTGGATTATACATATTATACATATATAAATATTTCAGGAATATCTTAAAGTCAGTGTAGACTTAGTAATTTCACACAGAACACAATGTTGTATGCTAATAACTAACTGAATCACACTGCAAATTAAAAGTTAACAGATATATACTGATCGCATGACATACATACAAGCAAAATAATATTAACTAAAGGCCTATTTATATTAAGAATTAAGGTTGTGTTCACAGTCACAGTTCCCCTTACTATCTTACTACATTTTCATAAAATTAGACATAATAATTATCTTTGCATTTTACTATGATTTTGATTTGGTTAAACTTTTCACTGTGTTCTCCATTGTTCAGATTTCTTGTTGTTTTTTTTGTTTGGATATCAATTTATTAACTTCAACATTTTTGACAAATTATATATTTCTGCTTACAGTGTTGATTTTTCTTCATGATGTGTTTTTATGATTCAGCTGTTTCTTTTATTAAATAATAATGCTTGAATCTGGTGATGATGCATATACTGTAGGCATAATGATTGCAGTTTTTCACCTAATATGATCAGGAAATTCTCTCAGCCAACATATGAACCAAAAACAGTAACAGTTCGTCTATAAGAACTTTAACAAAAATCAATTTCTAAATGATCTTAGAATTGTAGATTGGTCATATTTTCTAAATTTTAATGACCCAGAAAGAGCATGTGAGATAAAACATGCTCCTTTTGTTACACATCTGGATAAAGGGCCACATTGAAGCATGGGTCACTGATGATTTCCTGTTAGTCATCAGCGAAAGAGATTTTGCTAAAAATAAGGCATCTAAAAGTAAATCCATCTATGGCTGGAACAATTTCAAACAGAACAGAAACCATGTAAACAATATGAAAAATAGGCTAAAAAATGAGCACTATATAATAATTAACTTACTGAGAACCAAAACTGTCTGTGAGAAAACTCTGGCAAACACTAAAAACAGTAAGCAACATCTACACATGTGAAAGGAGTAGATGATACAGATGGTATTGAAGAAACAGACCCAAAGAAAGTTGCAAATATATTTAAAAAATTATTTGTTGGTGTTGGAGCCACTCTAGGTAGCCTCAAAATCTTCATCAGATTCATCTAAAATAAATCCACCTGTTAGCCCAAATACTTTTCCATTTCAAAATATTTGACAAAAAACAGTTGATATTCATATATATAAATGGTCATAGAAATGGGAAAGCTACAGGATTGGATGGAAGTGGTACCAAATTTAATCAAAGCAGGTTCTCCTGTTCTGAGCATCTTTTTGAGACAATTCAACAAATCTTTACAGTCTGCTTCTAAATGTTGAAAATTGAAAAGGGTCTCACCGTTATATTAAAGTGAAACTAAAATGACCCTAGCAACTATAGACCAATTTTCTTACCAATTTCTATGAAGATTTTTGAGAAAATTGTGCATCAAGTTTCAAAATATATTTCTTCATTTTGCTTCATTGATGACAGACAGTCTGAATTCAGAAAGATGTTTTCAACTACTACTGTTCTTGATGTTTCGGATTTTAACTTGATCAGCTTGATAAGAGAAGTGTTTGTGCTGTGTTATTTGACCTCAAAGAGGCCTTTAATACAATTGAGTTTTACTGGTGATTATCCTGTAGTGCAATGTAGTTAAGATCTAAAAATTATATAACATGTTTTTTTCTTCTGCTCAAGTTAGGTATGTTAAAATTGATTTATTAATTAGTTTTAACCATAGACTCGAGCTCAGGGGTCGCGGTCAGCAGTTTTGTTGGTTCCATAAATTCAGTAGTATAAATATTCATGTAGAGGTTCACTTTGCTTCATTCTCACAGTACTACAGGCATCATGTGTGGTCTAAATTTCCCACCCTCCCTCTCTTGGTCATATTTGTTTCACATTGTTTCTTTTGTTTATTTATATTTTGGCTTTATTTCATATTTGTTTATATATTTTTGGCTTTTTTCCTTTTGGCTTCATATGCATGTATTATTTTCAATCAAATATATGGACGTTTGCTGGGAATTACGCTAGTCAAGTGGCTCAGGCATTTGGCCTTGACCTCAGATTACAGGCTTATTTAGCACCGCTGGCCTGTTTCTGTAGGTATGTAAGTTGCATAACTAAGTAACTTTGGCAGGGTGTGGCTATAAGTTTAAGACCGACAGGGTGTGGCCGGATGCGAATATGTTCAGGCATAGTTTAGACCAGCAGGAAGTTGCCTGGTGGAATAGACTGGCAAGGTGAAGGCCGGATATGCGGCAAATTTATTAAGGAGGTGCCGGACGTTTAGACCACCAGTTACTGGCCTGAAGCAGAGAATTAGACTGAGTGGGTGCTCAGTAGTGCTGAGTGGTTGCTCAGTAGCTAGCGAAAGTGTTTAGTTAAGGACCGGAAGAGTGGACGGCCGGACGCAAGTTATGAAAAGACCAACAGGCTGTGGTCGGTAGCAATTAAGTTAAGGACTGGCAGGGTGAGGCCAGAATCAAATTATTTACTGCAGGGTGCTTATGCATGTGACGCTATATTAATAGCTAGTGGCCTTAAGGTAACTGGTGCATATTCCCAATTGTCCCTTTTTTCTCCCAATTCCTGTCTTATTACTTATTACTCCTCAAGTCGTCATGGTTAATAACACTTTACAGACAGTCACATACACAACACTGCACCACTAGCTGATGAGGACAATTAATGTATATTGTTAGACTAGTGGCACGCACAACATATAACATAGTGGGCATTGCCTCTGCAAGAACAGTTGGTCCCTTTACGTGGAAACATTGCCCAACATCTCATCCATAAAGCTCTATACAAGATACAAGTCTTTGCTCCGACCGGGAATCGAAACCGAGATTGCTCCCTCAAAGGTGAGAGCATTAACCACTACACTACAGATCCACAACGTGTTGTAACTAAGTTATATACACAATGTTGTCCATTCAAAGTTTCAATTTTAAAGAGTGTTGTCAATGATACTCATAAATAATTATATTGTTCCATAAGCTTGTGGATGTTGCAGTGTGCTTGATATTGTTGTTGTCAAAATTCATGACATAATCTCAATTTTTCACTTTGAAAAGGTAATCCATTGTCACCACAAATTGTGTTTAGGTAACTGAATATGGCAAATAACTTTTCTAGACAGTTGAATAATGTTTCTTTGGTGATGAATCATGAATAATTCTTCGACTACAAATTTTTTTTCTTCCCTTGGTAATTATCCAAAGAAGTTCATTGCTACAGTAACTCACACTGTGGACACTCGGGTAACTCTGACATTCTGATTAGATCTGGTTGTGGTGTATTTGTGTTTGCTTGACACACAATACTTATTTGTAACACCCTGATCTAACAATAAACAATATAATTTTTGTCATGATAAGCTTTTATATTTATCAATATCAATGTCCTTGTACTATTTATTTATGTATTGAAGTGACTGGAGTAACACAATGTTATCCTCCTTTAAAATAATTCCATCAATTTCTGATAGCTTGTTCTGAAATCTCTGTTATGGCATTACTAATCTAATTGCTTGGTGTATACAAAATTAGACTCACTCTTGAGCTCAACTTTCTTAAAATTATCTTATTGTATAATGATACCGATGTAAATTTTGAGCTTTCGGTACCACATTTTTATCAACCTAAAGTTTCTACCTCTTCTACCTCCCTGATTTCCACAATTACTTTGTTGTTGTTGGAGGTGATATGTACTTTCTGGCACTTCAGTTTATTTTCATAAAGTGTCTGATATTTCCTTTGGTTGTAATGAGGCTAATTATATTTCGCTTCCCATTTGGATACATTTTTCAAAAATTTAGGTCTTGTTCTAGTAAGAGTTGAAATAAACTGATCTTTTATGACATCTTGTACAGTTTTTTTGTATTTTGTTTCCTTTTTTATAATCTTCTTTATTTACACTGAGTTCTTCTTCATATACACTCAGGGCGCAAAATATGGATTTCAAGATGGCCAGACAATGTCCGGTCAAATTTATTATTTGTTTTCATTTTTTGTCTGGACATAATAAATTTTGTCGAGACATTCTTTTATGTGAAATCTACTTTTCCCAAAGCCAAAGTTACTTTCAATACATTGTTTATCATTATTTTTCTTTCCTGGTTAATTTAGTACTTGTATGAGTTGGGAAGTGTTGAGTTTTAAATGTTTACAAGAATAATGTGGAAAGAAAAACTTGTTTTGCTTTAATTCTTCTGTAGCAAAAAATAAACTGATCATTTTGAAACATCTTTGTGTCTAATGAATTAATCTATTAAAATGGTAGACAGTTGATGTGAAGGTAATTAGATATCACAACAAAATGTTTTATTCCAGAAGAAAAAATTATTATCCTAAGAATTTTAAGCACAGTTACACAAGCGTAAACAAATTTTGACTGGACAATGTCCTGACAAAACTTCTTAAAAATGATTGTTCGACTGGACATTGGTTTAATTTGACCAGACATGTCGGATGTCTGGCCGTTGTATTTCACACCCTGACACTAAAAGTTTCTTCTTTATTTACACGAAATATTTTATTCATTTATTTATTTATATTATTTTCCTTCCTTATTATTATTTTGATCCTATTGCCAACTGTTATACACTTAGTAATCTCTCAGACCAGGAAATGTTGTGTTCTAACAACTAACTCAATCATATTTTATATGTTAACAGATATACCTATAGGTACACAATCAAACCAAAGAATATAAACTAAAAGCCAGTTTACAATAAGAATAATCAATAATAAGTCAACAAATCAACAGTAAGAATAATAGTCTAGTTCACACTACAGTCAATAGAGTGGAAAATCACATAGTGCACAAGCCTCTAATTTTGGGATTTTGAATTACTGTATATTTTATCTGCACAATAGAAATATATTATTTGTCAACCCCCTGGTTGATCCTGTCACTGTTATAAAAATATCATTTTAAATTACTAATAATGTTTTTTATTTTTTATTTTAGTACAATAATGATGAAGAAGTTATTGTATGGATGAATACAGTTGGACCTTATCACAATCGGCAAGAAACATATGAATATTACTCCCTACCTTTTTGTAAAGGGTCTAAAACAACAATTAGTCATTACCATGAAACCCTCGGTGAAGCACTTCAGGGTGTAGAATTAGAATTCAGTGGATTAGATGTTCAGTTTAAAAGTAAGTTACTTTCCCAATAATGAACTGTATACACTTTTATTTACACCTGTATTGTAAGTCCTTGAAAATCCAGAATACCCAATAAATATCAGAAATAGCATGCGAAGGACGATGAAAAGTTTACATAACTTTACGTTTCAATATTCTAAAAGACTCCTGGTAAAAAATATCATCACAAAACATGCACATTTCTAGGCCAATACCTAACATTTCTGAACACATATTTGGGTGACTCATGATAGCAGGAATAACTGTGCTATTCATAATTACGTCAACTAAAGATAAAATATAAAATAGTTTAATTTACTTCCTTTTATTTTGTTTAGTATTTATTACCTTATTGTGCTGCATGTATATTATATTATAATAATGTATATCATTGGACAATTAGTATGTCAAATGAAGCAAGCAAATAGTAAATTTAATTAAAGTTCACTTCAGTGGTAGTTTGATATTCTTGAAGCATTAAAAAGAAGTTGATTTATTTATTTATTTATTTATTTATTTTTCTCAGCTGTTTTTGAACAAAGGTTATACATACCCTGTAACTTATTTGATTGCTATTATATTTTAATTAAATATTTTTAAATAAAACCTCCTCATCCATTATTGTTTGAATAGACATACAAAATATAGTAGAAAGGAGAAAATACAAATTCATTCTTAAAGATTATAAGGAAGTGTGCTCAACCTATTGATTAATCAGATTAACTGTGGTAGTGATAGTGTGTTTATTTGTCTAACTCCATAATGTCTTATGCTTATACACTGTCAGTTCTTTCCAGGGGAGGCCTTGAGTGAAGTTCTAGTTGCAGTAAAGCACCTATTTGTACTATGGAAGCTCCACTTTGGTTCTATGAGTCAAGCAAAGTGCTTCTACTCAACCAGACGACTATGCAATTGACCAGAAGATTAAGAGGTCTTTTCAGATTTACCAAATTTATTTTACATTACGTTTCCAATAATTAACCCCCTGGAAAAAGCAAAATAACAAAGAAATGACAAATGATTTGATTTCTTTCTGGGGACACTCTGCATGGAAGAGGTTTGATCATAAATTTCAATGTTAGAGAGATATTTTTCTGGTAATTTATTTCTGATGTTTTGATTGGACAGAAGTTTTGCTGGTTGTTATCATCATGTGGTGAAGATTTAAAAATTATGTAACATGTGATAACTAAGTTACACAATGTTGTCCATTAAAGGTTGCTGTTTTTAATATATTTTGTATTTAAACGTTGAAATGCAACCTTAACACTCAAGAGATTTCTTATGGGCTAATATTTTTACCTTTAAACCAAATGTAGGGTTTTCTTGTGACGTTTTCTGTAGTAAAATATCAATATATTTGTGTTTCAGAGAGCATGCCACTTAATACATTTTGTACTGTATCAGCTACAGAACCAGAATACAATGCATTGACATATGCTATAAGGAACCGTTATTGGTATCAAATGTACATAGGTGAGTTATGTGCATTATTTTTATTTGTTGATATAATATTATATATTAACTATTAATATATTCTAGCATCAATGTGCATGTATATAATGACTTTCCTTTTCAAATCTAAAATCTTAAAAATGGCTCATTTTTTAGTTTACACTTCCTTAAATGATAGTTTAAATGGCATTACATACAATCATCATTTAAATGGCATTACATACAATCATCATTTAAATGGCATTACATACAATCATCACCAAGCATTGGATATGGCAAAATTGAACCTGAGCGAAATTGACATGTTTTAGTTAAATATTTTGTTTTATTCAGTGTTGGCCTGATTGGAACTTATTTCATACTTTTATTATCCCCAAAAATAGAATTTTTATTCAGCATAGCAATGTTCTTAATTAGTATGTTATCAGTCTTGGTCATGAATGGTACGTGATTGCACTGGCATTTATAATGTGTGATGATTTCTGTGAAACTTTATTTATTTTACATATTATTATACAGAAAGCAAAATATTAACTTATTACTTACTACCACAAAACTTTGCATTCTACTACATAAAAACTTAGCTTCTTCTAATAGAAGAAGCTAAGTTTTTATGTAGAAGTTTTATGTAGAAGTTCTATGTTTACTATGTTCTTCGATTTCGGCTTGGTGTTTTGTGTGAAGCATGCACTAAATATTGTGAATTATTTATGTCTATTTTATACATACCTTGAAGTGATTTCCTAGTTGACATACTTATCATGAAAATAGACATGGTTGAAATAGACATGGTTGGACTTTTTTATAGCTAGAAAATTAAAGTAAGAACCCAGTGGGCATTTCACGTCCTGGCAATGTTGTAGAAAGTTACAACGTTGGTATAATGTTGTTGCAACGTTTGGTGACCATGGTGACCCACTGGGAATGTGCATCTAGACTACTACTTTTTAAATCCTGAAAATCTAATTATTGGTCGTGAATAATTGGAATATGGCCATTATTTTGTATTATTAACTGGCAGCTATTTTGAGCAGTCCGATATGGAAAATAGAGCCTTTTGATTGGTTGAATAGACCTTAAGTCCGGGACTTTATAAAGCCATAATAGCCTTCTGTGCTTAGCAACCCAATATGGTAGCTATTTATGTATAAAAAAATTTAGCATCCAAGCAAGAACAACAAAGTTTCAATCCTAAAATGTAAATTGGAGGACGTAGGTGTTCAGTCCACATCTATGGGTTCTTCACAAGCAGAAGACCCGCAAGTAATAAGAAATATGACTCACTATTCATAGTTTCTTTCACGTGATACAAAGAAACTTGAAAGTTCTAATAATCAGCAGAAAAAACATTAGCTAATTTACTAAGTTTGTCCAGTGCTGTACTCCAAAATATAACTAACATTGTTTGTTATTAACCAACCAGTCAAGGAAACGTGCAGCCACAGATTAATCCATGTTTTGTGTTAATATATCAAACTCTGTTTTTAACATTGATATACTGCAAAACACGCAGCATTAATCCATGTTTTGTGTTAATATATCAAACTCTGTTTTTAACATTGATATACTGCAAAACACGCAGCTAGAAAACCATAAACCCCGTCGAGTAATCCTTGAAAAGCGACAAGGAATAAAAATACATTTTTGTGCAAGTTCTGTTCAAGTAGCTACAAGTTCGATTTTCCAAATATGGTCATTGTAAATAAATGTTTCATAGAAAAGTTATAAGCTATATCATTCAAAAATGCTAATAAACATTAGCTACTTGAATCTTTTACTTTTTGCCTGGTTTCCATATGAGCTATAGCCAGTTAATAAATACAATAATAACTGTTTGGTATATATTCTTTACCGGAAATATCGCCCTCTGTCATCGTAACACCCTAGCAAGCTTGGATGTCACTTAGAGCTTGGGCGATATTTCCCGGTAAAGAATATACCAAACAGTTATTATTGTATTAAAGTCAGAAAATTAGAATATTAGCCATGCATATAAATAAACTTGATGATAAATTAAAAATTAAAAATTGGCTTGAGAGGATGGTGAAATTTATTAGAGAGTAAAAATAGTCTGGAAATAAAAAAACTTGGTGATAAATTAAAAATTAAAAATTGGCTTGAGAGGATGTTGAAATTTATTAGAGAGTAAAATAGTCTGGAAATGAAGTTGTTTTGTGGGACCACAAGTATCAGGACCATGTATAGAGTTCAGTACAAAAACAGGTGATTCATCACAGACACAATTAATGGACACAGTATAAGTTAGTGGTAGTAACTATTACTTTGTTATTTCATTAGATTGAGTAGGTACTAAACCCCTCATGTGACTGTTTTATTAGATTGAGTAGGTACTAAACCCCTCATATGAAATTGATTTATCTCTGAAATTTATATTCATGTGAAAAATATGCAAGATCATGATGTTTATTATTTTCATTCCAATACTTTGTATCATATACTTTTTTATTTATAGATGATCTACCAGTTTGGGGTAAGTCAATAACTATATTGAATTCTTCCCATTTGAAGAATTGTTATTATGCCACAGATAGATAACTCGACTAAGAAACTTTAGGAAAACATGTATCTTCTAAGCTTCAAACTATTTGATACATATTAATTTTAATAATTTGTTATAGATAATAATTAGAACATTTTCCTACAGTTTGAATAAATGTACCAAAAATGCTAAGAATGCTTCTGCTAAACACACTGAAAATGCTAAGAATGCTTCTGCTAAACACACTGAAAATGCTAAGAATGCTTCTGCTAAACACACTGAAAATGCTAAGAATGCTTCTGCTAAACACACTGAACATGAAATCTACAAGGATATAAGAGTACAAAATATACTGGTATTACTAGGAATTGTTGGAGAGGCTGGTGAGAGTGAAGATGAAGTATATATTTGGACACATAAGAAGTTTGAAATTGGATACAATGCAGACCAGGTAAATATACAATTAGCTGTTGCTTTATGTTCAGTAGGGCTGCAGTCATTAAAATACTTATAAACAGAATATGGAATTTGTTTCAATGTAGTTTTCAAAACGATATGTTTATTAGCTGTTATTCATAAATAAATTTCTCATCACACTATTATAATTGAAAGAGTTAGAAAACACTGCACACTTAAAAATTGATACATTCTGAGTATAAATTAAATGTTTGTTAGAATAACTCAATAAGTGCATTTATTGTGCACTTACAAAATTTTTCAAGAATGTGGTAACCAGTCCCAATTACTGATCTTCGTCCTACATGATTTTAAAAAACATAAAGAATTGGACAAAGTTTGCAATATGTGCCTATTTGCCATAAATGTTTCACCCACAATTTTGGTAAATTTTAAGACATTTTTAGGAAAATTCAGTTCTAGCTTGGACGCTTTTTTCGACTAAGATTCAGTAAAACATGCGTTTTCCATATTATGCACACTTGAGAATTTCTAGGCATACCCACTGGATCAGGAAACAAATTTATATTTAAGTGAGAGTTCTGTTATATTTTAGATTGTAGAAGTTAACCTGACAAGCGAACACAAAGTTCGTATCAGCAAGGGCGCTGAAATACCATTTACATATGAGGTATGGTTTATATTTATACATATTTCTTTCATCAACTTCTTATTTTAATATGTGTACCATTTTCATACTTATGTTTTTTTTTCAGGTTTACTGGAAGGAGTCATCTGTAAAATACGAGCATCGATATGACAAGTACTTGGATCCAGGATTTTTTCAACACAGGGTATAATCTCCTATTTATGTGTACTGTATCATTACTATAATGTAGTTGTATTTATTGATAAGGTAAAAATTAATTTCTGGCTCAAATCATGATTATATTAATTAAAAATTTATTTTTAGATTCACTGGTTTTCAATCTTCAATTCTTTTATGATGGTCATATTTTTGGTTGGCTTGGTTAGCATGATTCTGATGAGGACGTTAAGGAAAGATTATGCTCGGTATAGCAAGGAAGAAGATCTTGATGATATGGTAATTAAATAAACAAAAAAATATATATGGACTTGTTGTGGCAGTTGTATTTATTGCTTCAGCAATTGATTGACATGAGAAAGGGTCCTGACGGATTATGTTACATAAGTACTGTAAATTCACTAACATATGGCTAGCTTCCAATAAGCGCTGGTCTTCATTAAGGACCCATTTTTTTCATTAAAGTATTAATAAGTGCCGGTCTCTAATAGCACACCCCTTTTTGCTAGAGTTATAGGTATTGGTATAGAGAATGTGTCAAATGAGCAACAACTTATTGACAGAGACAGTGGTGGCAATGCTTTTAAGGTGTTTCGTAGTTAACTCGTTTAAAATGTTTTTTGGTAAGAAGTATGATGATCTGTATTGAATATTGCATACTTGAAAAGTTTTGTTTTCTCTTTTCTTTCTACTAAGTGCTTACTACTATTCCTACAAATGTTAATATGTGCTGGTCTCCAATAAGTGCCTACTCAGAAAACTGTAAAAATGCAGTCAACGCCAACGGCACTTTAGAGGATTTACTGTAAATTTCACCGACGTTACAAAGAGTGATATATTGTAGCTAAGGCTTTCATATTTATTTTTAGGAGCGTGATTTGGGAGATGAATACGGATGGAAACAGGTGCATGGTGATGTCTTCCGAATGCCAGTAATCCCCTCCTTATTAGCTGCATTAATTGGTACTGGCTATCACATGGCTGCTGTAACATTCATTGTTACCATCTTTGTAATAATGGGTGATTTGTATATGGGGTAATTAAAACTTCTAGTTTGTCCTTCTTTTTTGAAAGCAGTGATAAATGTGGAAGCAGGTGTCGTTTTTGTAAATTCACATTTATGTTAATTAAGTATGTTAATTAACTTGCCGCAACATAACTATGAGATTGTATCACCTGTTAATTAATCATCATGTTTACTCAAGGCAATGGAAATGATTGATGGAGATAAAGTCATGTGATATTGATAATATTACATCTTTAATTTATTGTTATAAGCGACTCTACGTTCGGTTTGTAACTGATTTAAAACATTGTTACGAACTTAACATCTAGTCATTTTTTGGCTAACACTTTATAAGTAACAAGTGGCAAGAATTTTACATTTTGGGATTATATTCCAGGATTAGTACTATATGAAAATGCATGACTTATTCAGACAGGTAGCAAGTTGTTCTCTTATTCATATATTGGCACGAGCATTTTTTACTTAGCATATTATAGCACAGGCATAGCATCCATAAGTTATGATATGTTTTATTTTTGTTTAGTCGTGGCTCTATTATGAGTACCATAATCTTTGTTTATGCTGCTACAAGTCCCGTCAATGGTTTCTTTGGTGGTGCGTTATATTCAAAATTAGGAGGTACGTGGTTATTGAGTGGTAAATTGAAGGTCGTTCTTACCTTTTAGAATCTATAAATTTTGTCTATGATAAATAGTATTATTGTGTAGCAAAACCTAGAAAATTTTGTGGTAGCAGTGTATAACCCAGAATCCTCTGGCAGGTTCGAGCAGAAAGTGAAAATTAATTTTTATGGTCACGTGTTCTGAAAATATACCTTACAATTAAATATAAAGGGCATCTTGCACAATAAATTAAGAGGGGCATTATCTGAAATTCGGACGTTAACCTCCTATGGGATGGAACTTTTTCTGATACTTTTTCATGTTTTGTTCCTATGTTTAATTCTGCTGCAATATAATAGCTTAGCTGCATATAAATTCCATTTTAGGAAAAAAATGGATCCGACAGATGATGTTAAGTGCGTTTCTTTTACCTGGGCTGGTTTGTGGTTCCACCTTCTTGATTAATTTTATTGCTATGTACTACAAAGCATCCAGAGCTATTCCCTTTGGTACCATGGTAGCGATTGCCTGTATTTGCCTGTTCGTCATTTTGCCGCTGACCTTAGTTGGGACTGTTCTAGGCAGAAACGTGTATGGTCAACCAAACTTCCCGTGTCGTGTGAATCCAGTACCACGTCCTATCCCGGAGAAGAAATGGTTTATGGAACCGGGAGTGATTATTCTCCTTGGTGGGATTTTGCCGTTCGGATCAATATTCATTGAAATGTATTTCATTTTCACTTCGTTCTGGGCTTATAAAATCTATTACGTGTATGGTTTCATGTTACTGGTTTTCCTTATCCTCTGTGTCGTTACTGTCTGTGTAACTATCGTCTGTTCTTATTTCCTGCTCAACGCCGAAGACTACAGATGGTGAGTAAAACATTGTTTTCAGCTAACATGGGTGAGAAGCAACTTTTTGATAGGAATCCTTTCATAGTGTTCCATTTTATTATTCATTGCTGGCTCCAGATAACTGATGTTTTTACTTCGCTATATATTCTTTCTCTTAATCTTGTGATAATGGGGTGATGTTAGGCCACATTCTAAAATCACCATCTCATATCCACAGAAATCTTTTAATACGCAATATTTAAGAGATTCTGATAATGATAGCTTAGTGGTATCCAGGTCTCGGCCATGAAAGGAAAAACCAAGCCCAACAAGATTACAAGTGGCTATAAAATGGTACCACTTGATATCCTTATGGTTCTGCGTCCCCTTAATTTAGACACAAGAAAGCAAATTGTAATATTTACCCCTAATTCACTAGTACGCACGGCACCCAAAATAATTATTTCCTAAGCGCACCAAATAAGGATATTTATGTTAGTTGAGGACTAAAGGCGGATTTCCACTGCATATAAAAAGTCGCGCGCATGAGTGAATTCTGCAATTTGATTGGTTCTTCGAAGAAGTCGCGCGCAAAAAGTAGAAACCTTTTCTACTTTTTGTCGGAGCGTGCGATTTAAACAATTAAAAGTGGATTCCTAAAGAAGTCAGGCGCATAGGCCTTTAGAAAATTAGAAAAAAGTGACATTTAATTATCATATAATTTTGTTTTATTTTATAGGCAATGGACAAGTTTCCTTTCAGCGGCATCTACAGCAGTATACGTTTATCTATATTCCTTTTACTATTTCTTCTTTAAAACAAAGTAAGTTTTTAATGTGTTTTATATTTCTTTTACTGGTTGCACATTCAGGGTTCCCTCGCCTCGTAAAATTCCTAAAAAATCCTAAAAATTTAAAATTCTCCTAAAAGGTCTCCAAAATATCCTAATTTTTTGCAATTTTTTCTGAAGTCTCCTAAAATCTCCTAAAATTCCACAAATGTGATCTGTATCTTTTTAATATAACATGTTATTGATACTGTTTTTCCTGTTTTAAGGTAGCAGAGTACCCTAATTAGTACCACATTTACTGTATGATATTTAATTAAATACAATTTAAATCCAAAA
>JANTOQ010840889.1:0-12894 GCA_027564595.1 Bythotiara depressa | reverse complement strand
CATCAACACCCCCCTACAGCCATACAACTTTTAATTCAAAACGACATAACAAACAAACAAACAAACAAACAAACAAAGTAAAAATACAAGCTATAAAATGAAGTTTTTTATTATGACGCAACCTCCCTCTGCAAGATGAATAATTTTAAAGTTAGCCTTTATGCGGAATCATAACAAATTTGTTGTTTTTGTCCCGCATATTTTTTTGCTCTTACCTCCATTATTCTATACAATGAGCTGAATTTCTAAAAGAACTGAAAACAAATAAATAAAACATGCTCTGTAAACATCGGTCAATAAACAAACAGCATCATCTGGTCAGAATATTAGAATAGCCACAAGACAGTACCTTACCATGTAAGGCCAATGCGGTTTCCTCACCACGTATGCAAAGAGTTTGCCTAGTTGTAACAAGTGAAGCAAAAGCACATCACTTTCATGAAAGCTGTCTTATTTCATGTAAAAATATAAATAAAACGTTCCTGCAAAATCACTAAAAAATTAGAAGTTCGATATGCCAGTATAAATGTCATATTGATTCCCTTCAGTGGATCTAATATTCATCGTTTGAGGCATCACCAATTTGATTGACAGCTGTATTCGCATAAGAATTTGTAACGAAGTAAATGTTGTAATATTCGTAAATACATCACAGCTATACAACGGATCTGCGCACACACATCACTTCTATAGTAATATAACTTGCAATGCCTGTGTGATTCGGTTGTCATAGAAACTATAAACAACTAAGAAAAGATGTTCCTTTGCTTCTTCTTTTTTTCCTTTTCTCCGGTCCTGTAAAAAAGCATTTTTATTATTGCAAAATAAGGCGGATTAGTTTGTTACAATTTCCTAGCATTACTTCCACAGCCAAACAATTAGAATTGCTGGATTTGTGTATTACTTGATAAATTAACAACCAAGCAAATGAAAGTGAATTATTTTAAGCAAAACCTTGCTCTCGTCTCATGGTTGTGAAATTAATACAGGAAATATCTGAAAATATTATTTCCACGTAACAGTACTTGACTTGTTGGCGTCTCTGATGAACTGCCTGCAGTAAAACAATGCTTATGATAGATATTGACAAACTACACTGAAAATACGTCTGAAGTGAACTCTCTTTATATGAAACATAATATAAACTCAAACCGGTTTTGATTTATTTCTACTGCACATTTGTTTGTTAACCTGGATAGTTATTTGGTACACGTGCAGCAGGAAACCGATCTCACTTGATTTCGGGGCCCATTTAAACCAGGTCTAAACAAATAGCGATTCGCGAAGAACGTAAATCGTATTCTTGCGTGACTTTTACCTATAAACTATTAACCGTTGGATTTTATTCTAATTTTTACCATTCTTAGTCTTTGTACAGGACGCTAAGTTATTAACAGTATTTCGCTGAATTGTATATCCCGTATAAGTATTCGTTAAGTTGAGTAACTAGGAATTCTGTTATTTACTTCTAGAACAGAAACTATGTATTTTATAGTGAACAGCAGTCACTGTGGACTAACTTACATGGGTTCCGTCGCAAATGGTCATTAGAACCAACGGCAATATGAAACGATTTGAGTTCATATCGGATCTCTTACAAAAAGGGCTTACTTCAAGCAGCATCCGTCCTACATGATGTTAACACAAAATAGTTTCTACAGTTTAGCTTTTCTATTTACGCATTGAGTAACTGTGATAGCATACAGTCTAGAATGTGATAGTAGTCTAGAATGTGTTGCTCTATATCAACAAGTAGGTTATTACTCACAATTCAAGATAGTAGAAACATATATAAATAAACATGGATTCATATTTGAAACCAGAAGTAGCCTAAGGGGGAGCTCACTCTCTCTGTGCACTTCTTATGTGCACAAAACACTCTCACCGTAGAGAACAAAATGCACCTTGCGTTAGTAATTAAGTACTGGAATATACCATCTCATAGTAATTTGATGACATTGCAGATTTTTTAATTAAGTATCTGAAATTCGTCACCACAAGATTATGTTGTAATTGCGTAAATATAATGAAAGACTTTTTTGTCAATGTTCAATTTCAAATGATTTTAATGTAACTGCATGAAACTGCATGTAACTGCATGAAACTGAAAAATGTTTAATGTGTGCCAATCTCTGTATATGGACAGAATGTTTATACTCAACTATAAAAAAAAATTATATTAAACGAGTTGTGTGTGTGAAACGAAGATAGCGCATGAATAGTAATGAATGTTAATTAAGCAGAAACACTGGTAAGGGAATCCACACCAACCAACGTTGCTCTCATTAAAAATTTTAGCAGTTCAATTATGAAAGGCTTCCTCATAAAAATCGGACTTCCTTCTTAAAGTGAAAGATTAAAAAAATGGTCTTAGAAAAATCTTTAACAATCAGTCACCCGAACACATTTTTTTCAGGTTGAAATTTCACAAGGAACGTGGAAATTCCCTATATTAATAATTCAAGTAG
This sequence comes from Bythotiara depressa, assembly GCA_027564595.1. NCBI lineage: Eukaryota > Metazoa > Cnidaria > Hydrozoa > Anthoathecata > Bythotiaridae > Bythotiara > Bythotiara depressa. Next base: position 10,426 of record JANTOQ010840889.1, on the reverse strand, counting down.
AAAGGAATAGATTTCATTCGTATTGCAGTGTTTGTGAATTGCGTAAGAGTGTATATAAGCAATGTTATGTCATGCGTAATAATGTGTTACATGAAGTCAAAATGTATGGTGGAATACATAATGCATTTTGTTCTCGTTAGTCACCTGAAATAGCCTTGTTAATTACAAAGTTTAAACAATGTTTATATTTATGTCGATATTATGAAACGATTATATAATAGTTTCGTCCAAATCTCCAGTCTAAAAAAAAACCCTACCCTACATCCAACCCCAGCCCATCCCACACACCTCACCCTCAATACATTATAAGAACATATCTTACTGTTATTAAACATTTTAATTCCATAATTTAAGACCATAAAGATGGTCTACTTTTTTAAAAGATGTACTTATATTTATAACAACAACTTGAAATTATTTTGCTAACTCTACACTCCAACTCTATAGTAACCAATCAAAACCTCTTCATGCATTACAGCAACCAATCAAAACCTCTTCATGCCATCCATTTATATATTGTTAATAATATATAAAAGCAAGTGGTTATATCTATCTATAAACACATACCAACTGGTAAAGATTGAGAGATATTGTTTAAAACATATACCTACCGGTAAAGATTGGGAGAGATTGTTTAAAACACATACCAATCGGTAAAGATTGAGAGAGTATTGTTTAAAACACATACCAACCGGTAAAGATTAAGAGATTATTGTTTAAAATACATACCAACCGGTAAAGATTGAGAGATTATTGTTTAAAATACATACCAACCGGTAAAGATTGAGAGAGGACATTGCTTAATATTAAAATGTTACTTTATGTAGAATATTTACCTTCATTTAGATAATCAGTTTATTTATTGTTTTATTTATTGTTTAAAGCAGTTAAAGAAGTATTAAACAGAAAAACTGTGAAGGTTAAAATTATTATCGCATAATTAATATTATTATAATAATTAAAGGCTATTTCAAGTGACATTTCGCACATGGGAGGGACTTACTTCAGAGAGGATCTACTAGAGGACCTGTTTAATCCATCCACGTGATAAGTTGCTTCAAATTGCTCACGTTCTTGGTCGCACTTCTTCCTGCGTTCTTCCAGTTCCTTCTTACTTTGTTCTAACGTTCGCATTGTGACCTCGAACTTACGATTGAACTAGAATATAAATAAATGACAAATCCTTAATACACTAAAACTAGAAAATAAGAGTTAACCAAAATATCAAGAACAAACATTCGCCCAAAATATCAAGAACAAACATTCGCCCAAAATCAGGTAAAAACTTAACATAATTTGTGAGATTTCTGATAAAATAGTTAGTTGCTGTCCAATTACAATATACAAGGTCGTCTATTTTTTAGCCACTACTCTTAAGTTTCTCTGTCATAATTTCCTTTAAACATTGTAAATGACTACATACTGAAATGTCCAGAAGCTCTCCATATGTTTGTTAAATAATTAACGCAAATATCCATGTTATGCAACCACTTGAAAGTCAAAATAGCTATATCATATAAAAATTATTTCCAAGAGGCAACTAGTTTAGACATTCACTCATTTTATTTCATTTTCCTTATTTATTTATTTATTTGTTGTTTTATACCTCAGCCTCTGAATCCTTTAGTTTCTTCTTTTTCTCTTTGACCTTCATTTCGAAGACCTGCTCCATCTCTTGTTCCATCTTCTTCAATTTCTTTTCTTGATCTTCGCGTTCACGTTCAATTTGTTCCATAGGATTGATGTTCAGTGCAGCACTAAAACACCAACAATTTACACTTAAAACAACACGAAAGTTTAGCAGATATGCATTTTACTGTGGTAAACAAACATATTTGACTTAGGACAAAAATTCCAAATGTGAAGTGACATATTCCCCTCCCTTTATGAAGTTAGACATTTTAAAATGTTGTTTTTGTTTTTGTTTTTTCCTAAACTTTCAGTTCAGAGAGCTTTAAAACCACGCACATTGCACAACACGGAAACACAGGAGCACATTCGCATATCGCATTATAGGCATCACTTATGACGTACACAAACATATAAACATATATGACCTATGGTTCTAGCAAAGAGGTCATCCTTCGCACTGTGGCATGAATGAGAGTTGAACCGCAACCTTTGGATTGCAAGTTCAACTCACTCACCACTGTGCCACAACCCCACAAAAATATGCGGATCATAGTGTGCACTTTTTCTCTTCTACCTGACTATGGTCCCAAATCCCATATTATTTTCCAACATACTTTTCCTTTCCCACACCCAAAATAACCTACAAAGTGCCAACGCAAACAAACTACATTATACTATACAAGTTAAAATAATATAGTCTGTTTGCCAACCTGGTGATTGATGCTCCTCCACCTGTTAACACTGACAGCCTTTCACTTCTGAAGTTTTCATAATGCACATCATTGGTCACATCAATTAGGTCTTGCATATGCGTTCTAAAGGTCAAATGAAAACAAATAACAAATGTAATCTTAAAAACCCATTACACAGTGGTGGTGATGAAAAAAATGCAAAGTATGCCAGAATGTTTGGAAGGAAATATTTTCACCTGAAGATGCTATACACAAAATGATCATGATTCAATAATTTTCGGGGCATATAAAAAAGATTTTGTATTAAACAGTGGATAGTTAAAATATTTATTTGTTAAGACACATAATAATGTACTGGCGACATTACCAAGAGTAGCATTATAGGCTGGAAACAAAATTAAAGGAGAAAAATATTTACAAACACAATGAGAACTTACAATGAGAACTTGCAATGAGAACTTACAATGAGAACTTACCTGATCAATAGGTTTCTTAGTGCAATAAAATCACAATGTTCAATATTTTCCACTAAAATAAAAACAAAAAACAAATCCCTTATAGCAAACTAATACACAAATACAGAATGGTCATTACTCTTCAATTCAACAACAACATAAATTTTTGTTTTTGCTTATTCATAGCAGAAACCTATAGTAGCAAATTCCAACAAAGTGAAAAAACTTACCTTCGACAATTCCCCATGGATATCTCCTACCTCTGATCTTTTTTCCTCCTACCTCAAGGACTGTATTACTACCTACCACAGCAAATGGTATTCTCTAAAATAAAAAGTTATCACATATTAATTTTTGTTAATCAAAAACAACTACCAGAGTTGCTTAAAATTATATTTTATTTGTATTTATTGGATTCGAGATTCAAATTCCATCTAAAAGTATGTATATATTAAAATATAAAAAGGATATAGTGACAATCATAAACTTATTATGGTATTCATGGTATTGGAGTGATTTCTTCAAACATGTGTAAATACTTTTTACGTTTGTGCTATATCCTTGAAATCACAAATATCATTCCAACACAAGATTAGAACTTGACAAATAAAATGGTCCTCTACATGAATACGTTAATGGTACAATCACAAAAGTACAATATAAACTGGCAAGTTGGTTCAATATTCTATTCCAAATAATCTGACAACTAATTAAAAATAATATTTTAATTTTCGTAGAAATCTTCTATGCTTCTCAAGTTGTTTCTTTCTTAAAGATTTTTTGAAACAGAATATTCACATCCGATAATAATCCGGCAGATTTACGACACCTACAGATAAAATTGGTGACATTTATGTTGGTTTTCCATTTTAGTGAAAATAATTTCACAAATTGCTCAAAAACTACTTGAAATTGTTTATTAAAATTTTGTTCAGTGGGAGTCTGTGACAATAACTTAAGAATCGTAAAGGATGATCAAAAATAATTAAGACTCTTTCATCATTTTTAAATTTTAAGCCTGAAAATGAACAAAACGTTTTAATAATGGGTAATCTTTTTAAATCAGCAGAGAAAACACAATAAATTATAATTTCTTTAAATCCACAGAGAAAACACAATGAACTAAAATCTTTATGGATGCATACATTTTAGTATTTGTAAAGGGAAACCATTATTATAAAAAAGGAACATCCCTTTTTGTTTGTTATTTTTCTATATCAGAAAGTAAACAAAACATGGATTAACACATACCCTCAGTGAAGCTAAATCATTTTCTGATTCATCATCACTTAGTGGAGGAAATCTGTAAATGTTTATATGGTTGTCTTGGATCTCTTTTAAGATCTATAAACAAAACAATATATATTATGCACATAAATTGCAGACAAAGTAGACAATGTAGCTCAAAACCTACCCTCGGAAAATTACTCTTTCAAACTGCCGCAATATAAAAGAGCATGGTTGATATTTTTTCAAAAGACCACTTTTGACCTCTAAAAGCATATATATATATAAGACACAGTTTTCATCCAGACTTCCTAATTGAGAATATATTTAACAGTTTTAAAACATGTTCAAAAAGGATAATGCATGTGATTATTTAAATATGTGCTATTCTAGCAGTGACAACACTTGTAAAATATATTCTCTTTTGTTGTGACTATTGTTGTTGTTGTTGTCACTGCTTCTACATACCATTACATCAGTTTCATTTCATTTCAACAGATCTTGTTGCAATAGTATCTATCATTTACACATTATCACAAAGCCATTTACAAACGAGCAGAACACAAGAATACCTGTTGTTTAAATTTGTAGCATTCATCAGCTGTAAGTGTATCTGCTTTAGCAATAACTGGAACTATATTCACCTAAACATTTGAAGAAATTGCAAAATTATATATATTTTTTTGTTTCTACAACTAAATTAAGACAAAATTATTAAATGTTTTTTATTATAAGAAACGCATATTTCAAATTTGTAAAAGTGATCATCATAAACAGAAAAGCCATTGTACATATTATATTGAAAAGAGTTGTTTTGTGTACAAAGGAGAATAGGCAACTTGAAATATTTGTAGTGCCTGTTGCAGATCTTGAAGACAATGCTGTAAAAATGGATTTAGAATATCATTTTGGATCTAAATCCATTAAAGACGTCAAGAAAATGCACTATAATGTTTCTATAATGAAGAACAAAGATGGACTGGTTTGTTTATTTCAGTCAATCAGATGAACAGTTGAATGTTACTATACTCAGGGGTTAATACAGACCGATTTTGAGGACATCATAATTTGGGCACGCAAATTAAATTTCAGTTGAAATATTAAAAATAAATTTATAGTTACTTACTTCAGTTTGCCTTCTGAAACAAAATCTATGATTTTTTACCAAGCAAACACTAGAAAAACTATGAAATGCCTAGCACACCACTCACACCGTACACGTGTCGATTGCAGTCCTTGTTTCTTGCCTCAATTAGCACAACTAATCTTGATGACTTTTCAGAGTGAAAATTAAATATGAAATTGGCGCATGAAGCAAACTATCATAAAACATAGAAACAAAGAATGCTAAATAAAATTTTAATATTTTCTATTTAAAGAATGCCAGTTTGTTTTAATTTCAGTTTCTTTCAGTACCATATTTTTTACTGAACGTTTATGAAAAAAATGGAATCAGGAATGGATTCAAGAGGTAACCGATCCCTCAAGAATTCGATGCATATAAATCAATGAAGATTTTCACTAGCAATTTACACAATTTATTGTATTTCTCTGCTGAGAATGAGGATTATTTTCTTAGGTTTTAATTGTGGGAAGTGCAATATCCAGCGATCTAGAACATACTAAAAGCTAAAATTTTCTTTGCCCTCTGCCTCTGGCCTACGGGAGATACTATACTAATAAGTGTAAGTGTAAAGTAAACTTAAGTATTGTACCAATGCCCAAATTATTTTATGCATTAACCCCTGATACTAGGTATGGTTAGTGACATACAATTCGCAAGTTTACTTATTTCCCAAGGCTAGAGGAATGTGGGAAGGCTTATACTAAAGACTACTAAGTAAGTGGCTTATTTATTTACTGGCAATAAGTGGATATGGTATCTTGTAAGCTACAAGGAACATGTATAGTTGAAGGATACAATGAGAAAAGCAAGTAACTTCCAAGACTGTTAAATGCCTGCCACTGTGTGGAGAACTGGAAGTAAGAATTTGCTAGTTATTCAGTTTCTGAATGGTTTACTTATGACATTCACAGGAATAGCATAATCAAGGACATGACATGTAAGTTCAGTTCGGTGTACAAAAGGTCATAAAGAGTAATCCAAACTATTCAAATGGTTTTATACCTGAAACAAAACAAAACTATTCAAATGTGGAAGTTCATGCAATGTCAAGTAAGTCACATGACAAGGCCCACAAATTGTACCAAATTGTGCCAGGTGTTGGGCCGACTAGAGAATGAGGCAGATATTTAAATACATGGAACAAATCTTAAACAGTGAAGGCTGGGTACATGACAAACAGGAGAATGGTGAAGTAGTGTGCGATATATAATTTTCCAATGAAGCTACTTCATACTTAGCTAGGAATTTTCAAGAGCCACTAACAGTGGTTGCTATAACAGTGCCTGTTCCCAGCTTTATAAACCAATGGAAAGAGCAGTTTCAATACTCACAAGATATCTCACCAAACAAAAACTGCATACCAATTGATCTGTGGGCCAGAGAGAAAGTTCAGAGGACTCACCAAGCTCAACAGAAAGAGTACGATGTGAAAGTAAAATATTCCTTTAAATGACGGTGACAATGATAACAGTGATTCAGATGTAGTGGCACAAAACACAGGGATTGTTATTTGTTTGACAAGAGTAAACTAATAACACAACACAGGCTTCAAGTTTGCAACCAGGAGTCATCAGAAAATGTGAACAAAATATCTGCAGAACATTACAATGATACAAATATGTTCCACTGACAGAAGAACTGTCAGTGACCATTAACACAAGGAAGCTTTACAACAAGAGGTTTTTGTAGTGAATGCTCTGGCAGAGAAAAGCAAGGACACATGCTACCTTACAATACAATTCCTCAACAGTCATACATCAGGAAATTGGAAGACAGAAAGAAAAAGTCATGTTATTATCAACATAAAGGTTAAATGCACACTAAAATGAATTTTATAAAGAAAATATTTAGCTTTAGATTGTTAACTTTTCTTTAGGATGTAATGTGTAATGCATATAATTTCCCTACATAACAAGTGTTGTTCTTAATAAGGTACTTGCCTAAAGTCAGCATTAAAGTAATGCATAAACTTGTGAAACAAACTTTTGTATTGAGACAATCAAAAAACCAAAAAATATATAGCAAACAATTAAATGCCAATCAAGAGAAATAGCACCTTACCTTATTATGTAATTTTTTCATAAATTCAATATCTAAAGGTTTTAACCTATAAAGAAAATAGAATAATCACTAAGAAAAAGTAATAATAAAGATTTTCAATATATAAAGTATAAATTAAGTAATAATAAAGATTTTCAATATATAAAGTATAAATTAAGTAAAAGTAACAAAACACTTTCAGTAAGCAGTATAGAAAACAATGCTGATATTTTAAGATATGACTAAATTATAAAAATAATTATTTTAATTATTCTGATTATGATTAGAATTCCTTATCTCCTTATTCCTTATCCCAGAAGGAAGTTGCTGTGTGTGTATGGTATGAGTATTGTGTTATGTAATAAGTATTACCAGAAATTAAAATAAAAAAATTGATAACTTACCCATGACCACTAGGTGCAATAAAATATAAACAACAGTGAACTCTATTATCCTGAATAGTTGTTCTATTTACTCTTGATTCTGCATTCAGATAATCTTCAAATTTATTTTCTATATATTGAATCACTGAATTCCAACTGAAACATAAAATGTAGATATTTTAAAACCATCAACTATTCTTGCTTATCAAACAATATTCCAAACAAAACATTTGATTCCAAACAAAAACATATTAAATTAATTAATAATAAAACATCATATTCAAAGAAATTTATGTTAAAATGAAACTACATTATGTAAATGATAAATATGACAAATCAAGGACATTGTAATTTAAGTAAACAAAACCAACAAGGTTTATGATTTCAACCTGACTCAGGTCATAGTAATAAGTGTACAAAGGTGAATCATGGAAAACAATTTATATAAAAATCAAATTGATCGATGCAGGCATATTGTTTATTCATTTCTTGAAGTTGAGAAGTATTCAGATGCTAAAATTTTTGTGACTTAATATTTATCTACGAGACCATGTTTGATAAAAAAATTATCAAAAGATTCGACCCTAGCAACAAATGTCGAGAGGCCTAAAATAAGTAAAAAATCTAGATTTTATAGCTTTCTGTATATATTAAAATGATTTATTTTATACTAATATAAATTATGTGCTTCATGAAATATTAGGGGGTAAAACCTCTGATCCTTACCAACAACACCAAAGTATAAATAAGGTTTATTATCATTATCAAATAAAAAATATTCAACATTGGATTTCCCTTAAAGATCATGGAGCCAAAGTATTTTCAAAATTTACCTACCAGTCTGTGTTATCAATATTATCGCCAAACCCTGGTGTATCCACTATTGTCAACTGCAGCCTTACACCACCTTCTTTCAATTCAAATGTGGAGGTATTGACCTGAACAAAATTCAATCAATGTTAAGCAACAAGAACAGCATAATTATGTCCTCCTACCCTGTCACAAAATAGAAACACACCCTCCATCCTTCTTAAAGATGACCGTGATGTTTAATTGGATTCATGGAATTATTTATAATAATATTATTATTATATTATTTTAGATGTGAAGTAAAAACTTGCCTTCGGAAGATATTCCTTACAAGACATAATTAAGATTCAAACTTTGCAAGAAAAAGCTAAATGAAGAGACAGTAGGTATTTGCAGCGTTTTGGGGTAAAAGATGTATATCTCAAAATGCAATTATTATTTTTTCTTTCTTCTCTAAATTTCTTGTGCCAATATTAGAAAAACGAGTATACCGAAGTGAAAATCACTCTAGATAGGCTTGATGCTCCTGGAAGTGATCATGTGATCAAATATTATTTAATCTTTGAATTAATCTAATTATATGGTGGTGACATATCTAAGGATTTACAAACATACCTAGCAATTGATAAACAATTAATTCAAAATCTTACCTAGCAATAATAACTATCCAACTGTGTATTTATTAAAATTATAATTCGAAATAATTCAATTGAAAGACAAGGAAATTGGAATTACTATTAGTTCCTGTGTAATCAGTTAGAAAACAGGAGGAAATATTTAATTTGTGGATCTATTATAAAATCAACTTTCACATCATTATGGCAGCTTAAACATTATAAATTCCCTCTAATCCTATATACATAGTATATACATAATGTTATATATGCTCTTTTATTTTATTATACATGATAGTAAACTAATCAACTCACTGCCATAGTTTTGCCAAACTTTGAAGCAACATCTTCATACTGGGAATTGCAATAAATATCAGTAAGAAATAAAGAGTTGATTAGTGTCGATTTTCCAAGACCACTTTCACCTAAAGAAGAAATTCATAAAGAGAAACATACAGCATGTTAAAAATAAAACAGAATAGCACTGTCAGCATGTTTAACACAGACAAAAATATATAATTATATAATGATGTATCTTTTAGATTTTAAAATAAAATAAACAATAACAGATGTAAAAATCCAAATGAGGTGAATTTATAAAGACCAGGATAAAAACGTTTTCTTCTTCATATGAATTTATAAAGACCAGGATAAAAACGTTTTCTTCTTCATATAAGGTTGGGAAATGTAACTGGCACACAGGCATTAAATGATGTAAAAAAAATTGAAAATAAAACTTGTATCATACACGTGCATATTTTTCACTTACCGTTAATAAAGCTAGTCATAAAAATTCCTAATAAATCCCATTGACATAATGACAATAATGTGATTTTTATATACAATCAAAATTTGTTGTAATTAACCCATTGTCAAAAATAGTGTAAAGCTATTTGGTATTATTAATGAATACAGAGGTGCTTGATGTTATACTAAAGGTTTATTAACAGGGGCAAATACAGGACATATTTCCATAGCGAAAAGTGCTATTGGGCGCCAAAATTCGCATGCCCAAATTAAGCAAAAATGTCCATATAAGGTTTTATTGTGCTGTTCTTTGTTGTTCTTTACTTAGTTAAGTTGCACATACAAATACCCCCAAAGAGTGGTTGGTGGTTTCGCACTTCTAAGACACCAAATTCAAAAATAGTGGTTTTGCCCCTGGACCCCAATGGGGTGGCTAGCACCATCCAAATTTATATCTTGTATTAGCCCCTGATTAACTAAGCACCGCTAAAATATTTAGTATACCTGATCCCCGTTCTGTATTATATTGTACATAATAAGTTCATGGATAATAACTTCATGGATAATAGTAAACAATAAATCTGTCATAGTACCATATTATATTCTATATTCAATAATGAAATAATTCAAATATCAATTTTATTCACATTTTAACAGCATGGAAATACACCACTGCCACCACGACACAGTTAATATTAAT
>JANTOQ010839778.1:0-18325 GCA_027564595.1 Bythotiara depressa | reverse complement strand
ACATATAACATGTTACTCAAGATACATGTTATTTATGTTTATACATTTTGAAAACAACTACACATGTTATAAAATAGTAAAATATATATACAGGATCGAGAACTCTGTTATGAAAATAGATTACTCATGCATCTGTTTGAATAATGATCATATGGTGCAATGTTTGTTTGTTAAAGTTATGTAATAAAACGTTTGAACATTTATAAGCTATTCACTTTGAAAATATTGAGTAAAAACCTGCAAGTTCATTCCACCAAGGAATAATGAATTGATTCAATACACTAATTCTGAGAATTAAAGGAACATGTGTGTTCCATTCACTCTTCCAAGAATTTAATGCAAGAGAACATGTGGAAAGTTTTCTCAATCTCTTTTACTGAAAGTTCGACATGTCTAATAAAAAAAAAGTTTACAGCCGTCAGTATGATTTTCTAATCTACAGCAATGATAATATAACCAATCATGACAAATTTTCCTTAGAATTGGCAGAGAAACGCTATCCTAAATATTAACTTTACATAAACTCACTTGTCATAATGTTTAATTTACAGAGTAAAATTAAATACATCGTGCTGCTGGTTATCCAATATCTGGAAGAATGAAAGAACAACTCACTCATGTTCTACATGGTTCTCATGCTATATGTAAACTACCACTTATGTAACATAATTACCTCATAATTTCTCTGCTGTCACTTTTTAACCAGCATGTAAATAATAAATTTTTGTCTTCAACTAAAGCTAGTATGTAATTGAGATTAGCTTCTTTATATTTTGTTATTGCTAAGATGTGCTGATATTGTGTGTAATAGAAACGAGTTCATGGAAGTAAAATCGAAGAATTATGGCTTAATGGTATGATTCCTCGTAACAAACTCATGGAATTACCATATTACATTACAATTTCAAATAGTAAAAAAAAATTATGGTATTATACAATGATTTCAAGTAGTGAGATTAAGGAATATGGCATTGTATCACGATTTAACTTAACAAAAATGAAGAATGGTGGCCTTTAATTATAACTTCATGTTGTGATATAAAATAATTACAGCATTACACTACAAAATCAAGTAGCAAGATCAAATAATTACAGCTTTATACTACGACTTCATGTAGCAAACTTGAAGAATTACAACATACTACGAATTCATGTGATAAACTGGACTTATAACTTTGCTATAATCATGGCCAATTATTATTATTTAAATCTTTTGTACCATTCAAGGTATATTTAATTATACAAAAAAAAATTTACTGAAGTTTGGGAGCAACTTTTTCCAGTATTATATACTTTTACTATTATACTTAAGTTTGTTTGTGAGTTAAAGTTAAGAAAGAGGTTGTAAAGTTTAAAAAACAATAGAAATTATAAATCACATGTGTATGTAGTTACTTAACACCCCATAGCATTTTAACATGTTCTTGCTCTGACTGTGATCAGATAATTTAATCAATTTAAAAGAGAACAATAGATAACAACCTATTGAGTCATGTTAATGCAAATGAAATTTAATAACAGACATAAATAATGTGATTAAGAAAACAAAAATGAATCAGTCACATTGCTCTGTTTTAGATTGGTCACGTATCAATTGGTCAACGTTTGATCTCTCATTATAACAGAATCGATCATAAGTCAATGACATGCCAGTTACCCAATGGTACATGACCAATTTAGAAAACAACGTTTTTCTCTATGGGTGACAAAAATGTGAAAACTTACCATTGGTTATGCTGGGAAACCTTGGTAACACTGCAGAATGTATTGATATTATACATACAAGGCTACTAGTAAACACTGCCAAAGAATGAAGAAGCTTTATTTGAGAAACTAATATCACATAATATTAATTAGCATTGATTCTGAAATTAAATATCCATGAAAAGTGTCCTTAAAGGGGAAAGAAACAAAAATAAGAAACTTCTAAGAAAACTTCATTCCATTACATATAATCAAAATTCAATCATCCTAGCGTCATAAAGTGTCGCCATATTAAAAATATTCAGTGATACGATCTTTAAAAACATTCAGTGATACGATCTTTAAAAACATGTTCAAAAATCTAACCACTTGAGTTTTTCATGGAGACTGGAATGAGAAAATTAGTGACATCAGAAAGTTCAGAAAGCCTGTTGAGTAAAGGGATTTGATCAACAGAATTAATATCTCTTCTGCTTCGGAACGTGTTTTTCGTAATATTCTTCATTTATATATTCATTGATTTATTACAATATTTCATTTATATTCTCCAACGGCATTTAGAGTTGTTACTCTTGTTATATACGTAGTTTTCTATTTTCGTAAGTGAAACATATTTCACAAAATACAAAATTGTCACGCTTACGGATTCACTAGCTGATCTCAAGATAAGTTTTAATAAGGTATTACAAGAAAACAAACAAGGCTCTTCGAAAGCAGTGGCTTCATAATATTCATCTAATTGGTCCGCTTCTAGTCTAGTTCGTTTCCTAAAGACTCGAGTTTCTAAATCTGCCCGTAGCAATTTGAAGAAGATTATTTACAACGTGATCTTAAAGTTAGTTATATTTTTATTTTGGTAATGTGAAACATAGCATTGATTACAACGTCTTGCCAAAAGTATTTATTATTTAGTTTTCAGAAACACTCTACAATGTATGTTTCCTTCCAGTACTACTACAAAGTTCTGCTTGTTTTAATTTACTATATGAATGAATTTAAAATGAAACTACAATCAGTGTATTTGATCGCAAATAAACATTCTCACATCATTGCCGGGGGTAACATATAGGAAATAAAGATACTTTAATATGACTTTAGTTTTATTTTGACGTTGTTGTTAAGAGCTTTACCAGACACCTATGAATGTGTCAGATTCCGAAATATATTGATTACCTAAAAACAACAATGATGTAAAATTAAACAATCAAGAGGAAAACAATATTTTGTTACAACAGTCCCCCAGATTTTTTATCACAAATTTTCTCCTCGTCATTCATTTCAAATACCGCAGAGAATTTATTAATGACTTTTGAACTCATTGTATTGTTTGCTTTGATTATTGGAAGAATAGAATGGTTTCATTTTTCAAAAACATGCACATGTTGTGCTCATGAAGAAAACATAAGAGTTTATTAAGAAAGCTTTAAACTTTTACGTTGTGGATTAAAATGATAAATAATAGAAATTGGAATCAGAAAGCATAAAGATTGTTAAATTGTAACATACATCAACAAATGAAGGAATTATTAAATAAACGTCTTCACCCTTCAACAACTAATCTGGATCTTCATTTGTATCTTGACAACAAAGACTTTCCGTGTATGTGAACATTCGTCAACATCTACTACTACATCAGTTTATACTTCCATTTATCTGCGGGTCCTCCTGTTCACTATCACTGTAATCAGTATCATTCTTGCTGTTTCATTTGTACCAGATTTGACTGAGTCTCATTCATATGCATTATTTTTTATAATGTCTGCTATAGAGTCTTTGCCGGAATGGTCGCTGCTTTCTGAAGTGTTTTGATCGTTGCTATTTGACATACTGTAAATGGTTAACTAGTTCAGTACGATTATAGTCAGTGAAGGGTAAACTTTTTGCAAGTTGGACTTGGAAAATGGGAAATTATGGCTGACTTCACTATCAAGATTCTAATGTTTTGAACTTTATGACGTCACTTGTTTTCATTAGAACCCAGTACTTTTTACTTTGGCGCGATGTTTAAAACATTTGTAAATTTTATAAACTTTGAGCAAGTGTAATTCAATTTCAGATTTGCTGTACAGGTAAAGAATATCAGTTTTAGAATACCATTACTAGACAGAGTATTATATGAAAATTTCTTATTTTGGTTTCCTTCTCCTTTAATATAAATGTGAAAAGTTAGGTATTATAAACATAATGTAAAATACCGATGATATCTCTTTAACAAGTTAGATTAAGATTAAGAATGTCTCTTGCAAATAAATTTTAAAGCTATAAAATATTTATTTTATGATTACCATAATAAATTTCCTTTTTCAGTCAACCTTACGCTAAACTCAAAAGTACAAAAAATGAGGTTTATCTACAATAATGGTGAACAATAATTGTTAATAAAGATTATTGGATATCTATATTTGAACAAATCTCAATAAACTATATTTCACCGAATAAACTAATCACAACCATTGATTATCAACTCGCATATAATTTGTGACAATCCAAAGAACCCATTTCAAACAAACTATGGAAAAAGAAAAGCATTATATTCTTGGCTTTCCTTCAAGACAGGTTAAAGTAATTCAAATATTTTGACTCAAAACAAACACAGCCAAATAGGGCAGAACATGGTGAAATGATGTTGTAACAACATAGTATTTATATAAGTAATTTTTCAATGATTGTTTTACATGAGGTAAATTCTCATATTATGGTATGGTCCCATCTATTCATCATTATCACTGCCTTCATCGCTGTTTTATTCATTGGAATCATTTCCATACTCTTCATCAGAAATGAGTAAAAAATGTTTCGCTGTAATAGTCGTAATTGGGATATACAATAGCTTTCAAAACACTATTTTACATACGATTGTAGGGAATATTGTTTGACTAACTATTTTATTGTTAGAATTGATGATATGCTATTCAGCTGTTGTTCATGAATACAAAATCAGAAAAGTTATGAAAAAGTAATTATATAATTTTTATCCTTCTAAGTATCTAAAAAATCTGTTAATGAAATAAGATAAATCACTTTCAGATCACTTAGATCTAATGTCAAATGTTTGGAGACAACCCTGTCTGTATTAGTTTCTGATTACTGAGCATGGCAAATTAATATCATAGACAAATATTTTTAATAACATCAATAGATAACCAGTGTGGCATTTCTAGAATATATCAAATTCTTTGTTCTTATTTTTTTCTTTAGTTAGTCAACATGTGTGCAAATGATTCACAACGACTATACGAGTGTTCGCAGTTTCTTATATATATTATAGGTATAAATTATTTTAACTCTATTGATAAGTCCAATCAATGTGTTTGCTGTGAACCATATGTAGTTCCTTTGTATTGAATTGGTATTGTATGTTTATTTGCTACGTTTAACTTGTCACCTAGTTTTGATTTGGCATTGTCATTGTCTGTTATTGAGAAGACTGTTATCTCATCCACATGCACTGAACATTAATATTTCTATTGTCTTTTTCAAAATATAACAGTTAAAAAATACAGTATGCAGCAACAATGACCATTATAGAAGATTGCTTAATGGTAAAAACGTGATATTTTTTATCTATGTCTTATTCACTTGACTCGAACTGCAATGTTTTGTCCGTTTCTCAAAAGGTTTCTTCATACTCTTAATGTCCGAGAGTCAAGGCAAGAATAAAATAATTGAATGTTAGACAAAAAAGCCATGAATAAATATAATCATATATAACAGAAAATATGTTTGAAATTTAAACAAAGAAAGTATATAGACAAATTCTCTTTGTAATAATTGAATAATTAATATTTTCCAGCTACATACGGGGCCAGTAAAACCATGGTCGCATTAGCTAAAATACTCTCTCAATACCTGGATGGCTAATGTTAACATGTAGCTGTTCAAATACTAACTTTCGAAGGGTCTTTGGTACCACCAACTGGATAAGATTGCCACTTCTACATCTAAGTATACCATGTTCATCTATGAATAACCTTTTCATCGGCTATTTAATTAGTTTAGCTTTCTTTTCTATTGGATTATTCATCACTCCTCCCTGTTTCTCTTTATTCTGTAACATATTTATAATCAGTGATGTTGCTTTGTCTTCTTGTAGTGCTCTCTGTATAGTTTCAGAAGTTATTATTTGAATATCTTCGAATATATTTGCAACTAGTTCATTTGACTCTGCAAGGTTAACGTACAACTTCCATGTTTCAGAATTTTTGCTCTGAATTTGTACTCCTGCTACAACTGCTTGGAATGCACCTGTTTCTACTTTCTTTGTACAATTGTCCATATAGTCTTCATATGTAATGGCAATCTTGAAAGGTGGTCTGCATCTCAGTTTATGACACCTGGTTTATACTTTATGGAAAAGTTAACCTCTGACAGCTCTGAGACCCACCATTGGCCACATGCATTTGACTTGGTTGATTCCATGATATAAAGAAGCAGGTTATTGTCTGTATAGACTGTGGAGTGATTTGCATATGCCAAATAATCTTTAAACCTTTCCGTAATGGCCCAATTTAAAGCCATAATTTCTAATTTGGTACTATGGTACTTTTTTCACTCTGTGACTATGTCCTGCTACCATATCCAATTATTCTTGTTTTTCCTTGTTGCTTTTGATATAGAATGCAACCCAATCCTTGGATATTGGCTTCAGTGTGTACAAAAAATTATTCTTCAATGGGTATGCTAGTATCTGTGGGTTTGTTATTAAATCAATTAAGGTATTGAGTGATGCCTGGTGTTCTTCTTTCCAATGTATGCTACTAGAAGATGATTTTCTTTCTTTCTTTCTAATTTTCGCATGTTTTATATTTCACTCATGTTCTGTTGCTTCTTTGTCTTCATTGAGTAAGTCACTGAGAGGTTTAGCTAATCATGACAAATCTCGTATGTGTCTTCTATGATACACAAGTGAACCAAGCAAATGACGCACATCTCCCACATTTCGAGGTACAAACTACTTCTGTGCTTGTACAGATTCAATGTTTTCATTGTCCATTCTATATCCTTCTTCTCCAACAATCTGTCCTAAATAGTGTACTTCTTTCTTAAAGAATTCACATTTTCAAATCTTTAATTTCAGTCCCTTTTCTTTCAATCTTTGAAGAACAATCTTGTTGTGTTTTAAATGCTTGGTAAATGATCTGGAATATATGATGACATCTTCGAAAAATTGGATTGCACATTCATCACTTAATCCATCAAATGTCTCTTCCATATATCTTTGAAAATTCGGAGGTGTATTCATCAAACCAAAGGGTATTCGGACCCATTGATAATGGCCCCAAGGAGTGATAAATGCAGTCTTCTTTGTTAAGGTACCTCTTGTAGTATGCACAAGCTTGATCAAACACACTAAATCACTTACTTCCAACCAGATCATCTAGTGCAGTCTGCACATGAGAAAGTGGATGGATAAGCCACAGTCTTTTTGTTTAACGCTCTATAATTGCAGCACAAATGGATACTGCCATCCTTCATTCTGACTATAACAACTGGTGAAGACCATGCTGATTTGGACCTCTTTATCCAACCTCCTGTTTAACATGTCTTCGATATTGTCTTTTACATTATTTATATAATGATTGAAGGATGGCATTGTATGTTACCTGCACAGGTGTTGAATCCTTGGCCTTAATATTCATTACAAAATCTTTGGCATCCCCTATCTCATCTTCATTCCTCAAAAATATTTCCTTCTCATTCCAAATCACCTTTCTGGCCTCATATTTCTCTACTGCAGATAATGGTGTTAGATTGATACTGTCTTTCTGTTTTGCATATTCCTTATCTTCCTCCGTTACTGCAAGCTTCATAAAACTATCTGCTGGTTTCATATTATGTGCGTATATCTTTTCATGCTCTTGACCATTCATTACAGTTTCTTGACAGTTCAATACAGTTGCTTTGTTAACATTTATGTCCTTTGATTCACTTTGTATCTCAAGGTCTTGTAACTTTACCTGTGCTGGTGTAAAAGATTTTACCAACTGTAAATTTCCTAGCCACATTCTTCCTGGAAGCTTAATATCGCTATTACTGTGATTTATTATTGTTATAAAAGTTTGACAAGATGTACCCTTCTTTAAAGTGGATTCCTTGAATGGGTGTTCTAATCTTTGTTCAAACAGTACACGTGTATGTCTTGGTAATCCTTTTACGTCAATTTTGCAGGGTATTGAAACTACTCCACCAGCGCGGATAATGACACCACTCTTCAGCAATTCCACACTAGACAATGCAACATCTTTGTTGGTTTGTAAAATATTCACCAATGCTTTTATGTCATTGTCAGGTACTGTACCAAAACATCCACTTGGTAAGTTTTCATCATCCCTCATATTTTGTACAAGTTCTGTGATGACATTGTAGCCAATGATTGGTTGTGATATAACATCTTGTGTAACCGAAAATGCTGCTTGCAACTCCTTACAACCCTTGTTCATAGAAACGGCAACACTACATAACCTTTTTACGGAATTACACTACCGCCCACACCTTGAACAACTACATTATTACCTAAAACCTCTGATATATTCCTCAATTCAACATTATTTACATTAAGATTTAACTAATCTTCACCTATTAAACTCACTTGATCTCCAGTGTCCCAAAGAGCATTAATATTTACATTATTTACAGTACAATTTATAATACAACACTGCCCCACAAATGCCAATCTATCCGCTTGCTGTGGATTCAAATGAGTTTCATAACTACATCTACTTGCACATTTCTGTATCTCTACCTCTTCCAGATAACGAAACGACTGACAACATTTTGTGTGTTTTCCATTTACTTTTCTGGCAGATACTTTTACAGTAGCATACAACATGACACCCTTGACATACCTTTAGTTCATGTTTTGTAGTATCTTTGTGACCACCTTGATTACATTTGGGACATTGTTTATCACTTGGGACTACTGTGTGTCTCCCAACGGCAGTCCCTACTTGTTTAAAGGTAATACATGTTTACAGTGGCAGGCATAATGTCCCATTCGACTACATTCCCAACAGTGCATGCAAATTGAATCTTGATTCTGCATCCAAGATTGACATTTCTTTTTACCAGGTTTGCTGTTCCTATTAGGTTGTTCTTTTGGTTTCTCATTCTTAATGTTCTCAATTTCTTTCTTCAGGCTTGCAACTTGTTTTGTCAATTCTGTGACAGCTTGAATCATTGACTGATTTTGATTACTTTGTTCAGTGTGTTGAGTAACTTCTGAGACCTTGATGTTCTTAGACGTTTTTGCTGATGATTTTAAGTACATCTATATCTACATATATCTACCAGTGAAGCAATCATCTCCAAGAAACCTTCAAATTCAGAATCATCCTCTGCCTTATCAATATCTATCCGCATATATTCTTCATCTTGCCCTCCAACGGTCGTCATTTTGTTTGCTTTTGTCTGTCCGGTTGTCACAATCCTCCTTCTGGTAACAATTTGGTGTATCCGGGCCAGTTTCTACCATGATCCGGATGGGAAAGTCTCTGCTGGTGCTCACTGATACAATCCGGTAAAACAAGCTTAAATCCTGTACCTTACTTCTTTGTGAAATTTATTTTTACTTCAGGTGTACCAAAACCAAACATTCAGTTATAATGATCACGTGTGCACCAAATTTGTTTCACCACAACACTTTTAAAACAAATTGATCATATGGTATTATTTTATTTCACCTCACACTGTCAAATTAAAATATATCACGAAAGGTTTATAAACAGTTTCATGAAATAAATGAATGGTTCTTTGAAGAAATATTATAGACTTTAGTCTGTTCTATTTTTAACACTGCATACTTGAAACGTTACAGTGACATAACCAGAATGTGTCAGCTTCAAACACAGTGAAGCAAATAAACCATGAAGTAAGTAACAAACTTGGAGAAGGTAGGTAGATCTTCACCATTGCTGCATATAGCTAGCTTTCTAACAACAACAACAGCAACAACATCCAACAAGATTAATAATTAACTAATTCACTATATAGCACAGCAATCCTCTCCGAGGGCTCCAAATATCACACCATTCATTATTTAATGATAGTGCGATTCAATTACAACAATTTACTATGGAACTTTATATTTTCCAGCTACTACTATCATGTATATTACAATACAGTTCCTCTATATCTATATTTACGGCTCCGAAAATATTACAATGTTATTATGCATACAAACCAAGTACAGTTCCATTCCCGTGACATTTGCACTTAGTATAATACCTAACCCAAAAATTAGTTTATGGTTTACTGAAATTTCATTTAAAACCTTTGGATTCCAATTGTGTTCCTTTTTCAATGAGTGAGTTTAAATGCAACAAGAGAAAGTTGATTCTTGTTTTTGTTTTGTTTTTAGATCTTCCTATAGTAATATTGTTAAATACTGGTTATCTTGTTTACACCTTTGGTCCAGCTGCACTTGTTGGGAGTGGTATTGTCCTTATCTATTTGCCAGCACAGGTGAGAATATTATATTTGTTTCATATGGAAAGTAACACTCTAACGCTTTATAACCCTGCCCTAGTTATAATGTTTTTTGTGAATTATTTGTTATATGTAATTCTTGTTATCTGTTTTTGTTTCCTGAAACTGTCACACATTGCTAATTTCCTTTTTCTATACACTTACTTGACAAAAGCTACTATTTTACGGATTATTTTTTGGTTTTGTTGTATCATAAATCTGACCTCAATTGTGAAGCTCTATGCTAAAACCGACCTTATGCACTTTATACGCATATTTTTCACACAAAAGAAAAACTTAATGTTTATTGTTCTTAAACAATAATCGTATCATATTAATAAACGAGCATATAAATTAAAAATATGATCGTATTTATTAAAAATACGCTAATATTTATTTCATTTATGCGAATATAAAAAAAATGCTCCTATTTTTAAAATTTTTATACAAGTATAAAAATAAAATGCGAGCATATTTTTAATATTCTATATGCGTATAAATACCATGCGAACGTATTTTACATTATAAGATATTTCTAAATGTCATTCCTTTTTTCTGACCATAAAAATACGCCACTAATTACATCCATTGGGGAAGGTTTTCATTTATTTATCAATAAGAATAAGAAGTTATTCCCGCGAAGACCAGTATTATAAATAAAAGTGTGTATGCTTGCAATATTTTTTTACATGCAGTAGTAAACTTGTTCATCAAAAACAGTTCTTGTCTTCTTTTATGAATTTATTGTCTTGTTTAGCATAGAAATATAATATATATAGTTCACTATTCAAAAAAATATTAGTTCATTCATTTGATTTAAAAAAATTCCAGCTGGCATTGTACATACCTGTCAAGTTATTTTAAATTTCTCAGAAAAGAGAAGAAACAACCAACTGATGAAAATTCAACTCTTTAACTCCGAAAAGCTGGGGAAATCGTAGTAACGGCCATAAAATCTCACTTGTGACAACATTTCTTAACTGGATTTTTGTTTTTGTAGCAACGTTAAAACTTATTAGCCAGACAAGTTCAAAGGTTTGTCTATTCTCAGAAAAAATTATAATGTAGCATGCATTGCGCAACATATACGTTTTGAAAACAATTACAAAAATATGGACATAAGACCCCCTGGTTCCTCCAATTATAAAGCTTTCCAAAGGGAAGGTTAATAAACCAGGAGGTATATTCATGTACTAAAATGAATGAGCTGTTTTACCCAGGGGTAATGGGACAATGTACAGGTGATGTATTTTCCTTTAATTCCTTATGATTGCAAAAATAAAAATGGATTATGATTAAACCCCTTGATGGGCAAATTTTTTATTTAGAATGTCATTTAGAGATGAACTGGCATTATTCTTACAAACTAGCGAAATTGGAGGAAACAAAAACGTTTATATTTTCCAGTCAGCTATATGTGATTGCGAAGATAAAAGCGGATTATGATTACACCCCATGGCCAGCAAAACTTTGAATTTGAATGCCGTTATAGAGGAACTGGCATTATTACACAAAATAAAATCATGATAATCGAGTTAGATTAACCCTGTAATGCATAAAGCATTCCCAGGAAAGGAATAAAATCATTGATCATTTCTTTGCTATTTTGCTTTTTCCAGGCGGTAAATTATTGGAAACAAAATTCAAAATAAATTTGCTAAAAACTTATAAGACCCCCTGGTTCCTCAAATTAAATGTTTTAACCGTTCATTGCATAGTGTCAAAGGAAAGGAATAAAATCATTAGTCATTTCTTTGCTGTTTTGCTTTTTTTTTCCAGGGGGTAAATTATTGAAAATATAATGCAAAATAAATTTGTTGAAAGCTGAAATAACATGAACAAAGATGTCTGAAAACATGGTATTACAGCAATTTTACGATCTACAAATTAAGATTTCTTACGTTATTAAACTGTTTTGCCGCGATTTGATGTGATATTAATGAAGAATTCTTACATTAAAACATGGTATTGCAGCAAATTTACTTTCCAAGAATGAAGATTTCTTACGTTATTAAATTGTTTTCCCGCGATTTTACATGCTACGGACGAAGATTTCTTACATTAAAAACTGTTTTCCTGCGTTCTTACGTGATATTAAGGAATAATTCTTACCTTAAAACATGGTTTTACAGCAACTTTACATGCTACGAACGAATATTTCTGATATTAAAAACTGTTTTGCTGCGATTTTACGTGATATGAACGAATTATATCTTACGTTAAAACATGGGTTTACAGTGATTTTACGTGCTACGAACGAAGAATTCTGTTATTAAATACTGTTTTGCTGCAATATTACGTGACATTAACAAATAATTCTTACATTCAAACGTGGTTTTACAGTGATTTTACATGCTACGAATGAAGATTTCTCATATTAAAATCTGTTTTGCCACGATTTTACGTGATATGAACAAAGAATCCTTACATTAAAACATGGTTTTACAGCGATTTTACATGCTACGAATGAAGATATCTCATATTAAAAACTGTTTTTCTGTGATTTTACGTGATATGAACGAATTATTCTTACGTTAAAACATGGTTTTACTGTGATTTTACGTGCTATGGACAAAGATTTCTTACATTAAAAACAGTTTTGCCGCGATTTTACGTGATATGAACGAAGAATTATTTTGTTAAATCATGGTTTTACAGTGATTTTACATGACTACGAACGAAGATTTCTTACATTAAAAACTGTTTTGCTGCGATTTTACGTTATATGAACAAAGATTTCTTACGTTAAATCTTTATGTGCCTAGAAAAAGCTTTGTATAAAAAGGAGTATAAAACATTTCGTATAACTCTTAAGCATATAAAAATTCATACGAAACAATTAAAATTTATATGCTTGTCGTGATATATCATTTATGCGCTCGCATTAAATAAATAAATACAATAGTATTTTCACATTTAATTGCCACATTTTTAAAAATACGTGTATTATATGCATATAAAGTGCATAAGGTCGGTTTTAGCATAGAACTTCACAATTATGGTTTGTTGAAAAATAATTTAGCTCATGCTATTATTTGTAGTGCAGCTATTTAAACGTTTTGCTTATTTTTCAATAAGATATTCAAATCTGGGATCATATTTAAAGGTAACAAAATCCAACACAAAAACAAAATGAAACTTGTAGCACATATTTCAAATAGGTGTACTATTCAATCTCTACGCAACCAATTAATATGGAAGACTAAACCACCACACAACCAGTCTTACAAGACCAAGATAGTCATCACAGTAGATTATTCTTTCTATAATCTTTGTATAATCAACTTGTGCTTTCGTTTTTAACATCCCTCTTTGTTTTATGGGTTCAGCAAGACTGAGGCAAATTGAAATGATATTTATTATTTATAGATTTTATTGGGCCGTGTCTTTGTGAAACTAAGGGCAAAGTGTGTTGCTTTAACGGACAAAAGGGTGAGTATACAGGAAGTATGTTATGTAATTCCTTGTAATCACTGGGTACCATGAAAATTGTAGTAAGCCAGGGAAATGTTAGGTAGTTGTAAAGTCCAGATGTTCTTGATATCTAACCAAGTATAGTGAAATTGTCCTACAAAATATTGACTATCTTTTTTTACACTCTTATTTGTAATGGCATAATAATAATTGAAAGGTTTAATTTACAATCGTAGTATCTCAAAAAAGATGAAAATGTGAAATTACATATATAAACATTTGAAAAGTTGAATAGCAAAGATTAGCACACATAAGGTATACAACTGGGGCATGGAATATTTATTAACTTGTTTGCATTTCAAAACGTTTTGTGATTTCTTTAATGCGGGATGTGCGTCGTAAACATCTAATTAAACCTTTCAAACTAGACCAATAGACCTTTCCCAAATCTCATGAAAATTTGAAGTTTATTTTAATAAAAAATGGACTTCAGATTCAGATTCCAATGTCACATGACCGTCACAGTAGGGTTGTTTTCGCTACACAATGCCAACAGTCAAAACTTTCTTAATTTCAAACTTTCCATGTTCTACCTCATGCGTAAAAAATAGTAATTTGTTGAATGAATGCAAGGCGAAACATGACACATGCAAAATTAATAAGTTTAGTGAAAAGAACCATTCTATATGGTGTATGGCATTGAAATTTTTGGCATGATGAGGAATCTGAATCTGAAGTCGGTTTTTATAAAAATAAACTTCAAATTTTCATGAGTTTCGGGAAAGGTCTATTTTCAAGACTTTTAAATTTGAAACAAAATGTTTTCAAAGCTATATATAATGTTGATGAATTGTATTCATTTCCATGTTGCAGGTGAAGATGATAACTGAAATACTTACTTGTATGAAGCTAATAAAGATGTATGCATGGGAAAATGCTTTTGCTAAAGTTATATATGGTAAGGCTATATATCTTTTTAAATATCTATCTATTTATATATAGTAAGTATATTTAATTTTCAACCCATATTTTTAGACTGGTATATATTATTGATAGCAAATGTTTGCAGTTTGGAATCATTATGGTGTACAGCAGGCTTGGACAGGGATAAAATAGGTGGCGTGTGGACAATCACAGGCCATAATTTGCTTTGGTGTGTGGAGAAATCTGCATACCAAAACTGGTGTGCAATCTACTTTCTCATAGAAATAAAACCTCTAAGGTGTCTAAGACACCAAAGTACTAACTTTAGCTAGCAAAAAAAGTGCTGAAGATATTTCTGGGTTTAAAATAAGTGATCACATATTGAATTTCACATTCTCAAACTCTCCAAACACTTGAAAATCGCTATCCATCTGCAGGGTATTTTCACATTTTGCTATTTTTCAATAATTTTCCTTAGCTTCCAGCACTGAAATATTGCCACAGGGCTCCATGAAGGCTAAATTGTAGTACAGTAAGAGTGTCACAAGTTTAATGAAAAAAATGAAATTATTTCAACCCTGCTTCCCCAACTTGTCCCCAACTCATATGCAGTGGGTTTTTTCAGGGGGTAGTGACAAATAAGATTTATTATATGTACTACATTGAGAAAATATTTATTATTTAATTTAATTTATAAAGTCAGGGCCGTTTTCAGACGGAAAATGAAGCCGTCGACTGTTTGGGTGCCCAAACTATGTTTGGGCAAAAAAGCAAACAAACAAGTGAAATGCTAATTTATTATTATGGCCTCCAACAATGAAGAATAAGGAAATGTCTTCTTTGCTTTTCACAACTCATAAAAGCGCATGCCCGGTTACATCAAAACAAACTGCATCAGACTGGCGGCAAGGGAAACTACCGTGAACGGAGGGGGAAACGTTTCAGGAATGGCTAATATTGTTTTATTTGAGTATTTGAGTTAACATGCTGAGGAAACATTTCATATTTTAATGAACCTGGTAGCTAAGGAGGGCCGCATTAAGTTCTGCAAGAAAAGATTTCGTTTTTGTGGATATTTACTAGATAATTAAATACTTCCTAATAAGCCAGGAATGCCATTTCCGCAAATGAAGAGCCATTTAAAATGAAAAAAATTTATAAACATGTTTAAAGGTTTGGCCTAACCCATGGATTGTTTAAGCATTATAGACATGTTAAGAAACAGGTAAATAATGATATAAAATGCACATGCTGGAAGGCAGACATAATCAACCTGTTCTGACTTGTACTACTAATTTTAAACTTTTGAAATTTTGGACTGGTTTCCACATATTATATTTTACTGGATGATGTTTTAGTTTAGTTTTAGTTGTAAACACAGTAAAGAAATTACATATTTTTAAAGGAAACATACATTTTATACTTCTAAAAGTTGCGCACACATAAATCTACAGGTCTAATTCTTCATACTTAAATGTTATTTAAGTGTGAAAAAGTGATACTATATGTGCTTCCACTCCTGTCACTGCATAAAGAATAGAAACCATGTGTTCTACATCCTGTAGACAACATAGTGATTCCATTTAAAAAAAGAACAGCAACAGCATCTTCTTATTTTGAATTCTATTTAATGGTATCTCCTTTTAAATCTTTTAGCATTAAAACTAGTCTCATTTTTTCTGGTTCCCTTTGATCTAAAAATTCTCAGACACATTCTTCATTCTTCATTCTCGTGTTGCAAAATAATGACTTCTCCTATGTGCAAAAATTTGATTAATGCATCTAGAAAAGATGTAATGCCTGGTTTCTATGCACACCATACTAATCGTAGGGGCACATGTGGGTATACGTGTTAGAAGCTAATCTCAATTCCATAATTATGTTGAAGCTAAGAGTAAGAGGGATGTTGACATTTGCACACCATTATATTTGTGTTTGAAGGTGTGTGTGTACGATTGCACACCACTACTGTCCAAGCCTGTAAGTTCGTTTAAAAACTGAAATGTCTTACTGCTGTACAGTTCAAACAAATGGCACACCTGATGGCAACTTTCTCATATTTCACCACTGTCCGGCACCATATTTATTTTAACTTCATTTGACATTTGCACATGTTCAGAAAAATCAAATTATTGGGAATATAAATTTCTACTCATATACATCTGAATGTTTATCGTATTGCACTAATAATGCCAAGTGGAATTATTTTATTGGTTTTACCTTTCAAGGATAAAGTTTTTTTCTTTCTGTGATACTTGAAGAATAATATAATTTATAGCTATAATAACATACCATCATAACAAACCACTGTTCAACCTATGAAGTAGCAATAGACATAGCACACTCATTGGAAACATGCCAGAACAGTGTTCTACTCTCTTCCAAAAGAGTTATATATGGTTTCCATTACCCGATATGCTATCCTTGAGAAGGTCATAAATTGAACAACCAGTACTCTTACTTTTTTATTCATCATGTTGTTCTTGGGAAGCTCAAGAATTGAACTAAGGAAGTTTTTGTTCTCTTTCCCCTCCTTTATGTTGAAAATATCTTAGATAAATTCTGAAATTGAAGTGATGGAGATTCGTGCCTTTCTAAGGAAGCTTAATGGTGGAATAAGGACATATCAAAAACTTCCTTTTGCAACTGTATTTAAGAAACCTTGAATCACTGTAATACAAATACATATATATTTTAATCGTAAGGAATGAAAAAACAAGTCTGTGGTGCTTGAAGCTCATAGGAATGCAAGAAAATATGCTGTGGGAATAGATATCTTTATTTATGAAACTATGGAAACATAACAGAAACATCTTGCACACTTGTATCTAATATGATAAAGACACAAAATATGATTGTATTTGACTTAAAAATAATATAATATGAGGCAATTAAATTTTTTGCGATTATAATTGTTGCTTTGTATTATTTGCTCACAGTTTTTAATTTATTTGCTCATAATTTCTGTAGAATACTAGTATTTTTATTTTAAAATGAGATTGCATTTTTATATTTTTCTTACACATTAAAAATTACTAGTGTTATACTTGCCTAAACTGGGTAAGCTCCAATAGAGCATCACATATAATTCATATTTGTTTCATTGTAACCATGTTTAATTATGTTTGTTTACACACTCAATATGTAAGATGAAGTTTTATTTAGATTCAAATTGTCAAGCTGCTTTGATTGTACTATAACCAGGATCTAATTTATAATATGAGATGTTTTGTCTTTATAATGTACTTTCCTCAAAATTATACACTCAATATTTAGTTCAAGGGAACCGGACCATACTACAGTAACCATGTGAAACATCTTTATCATTATTATGTTAGTTTTGCAACACAAATGTTAAGTTCTTGTTTAATATTTTCCTGTTCAATAATGATATTTTCATTTAATCGTAAACACTTTTTCAGAATAGATTTTACAGTTAGTTGAATGATTCAGACATTGTGTTTATTGTACACAGGTGATGCTAACACACTTCAGGCTTGGAAATAAAGAAAATGCCTGGCGTGCAGTCATCGCATGCCATATTTGAAAAAAATATTTTAGGCGTGCAATGTTTAATAGTTTAATCTAGGTTTTAGAGCCTTAAGAATCAGACGGGGTCACATATCATCGTTTAATCTACGTTTTAGAGGGTTAAAAATCGAACTAACGGTCATAGATCATCGTTTAATCTACGTTTTGGAGTCTTAGAAATCGAACTAGCGGTCGTAGATCATCATTAAATATACGTTTTAGAGGCTTAAAAATCAAACTAACGGTCGTAGATCGTCATTAAATCTACATTTTAGAACCTTAAGAATCA